>QLTV01012196.1:987908-1023196 GCA_003457575.1 Thermophis baileyi
CTCCTTAGTTCTAGGTTGCTTCTCTCCTTGATTAGTTTCCACCCATTGCTTCTTGTCCTACCCTCAGGTGCTTTGGAGAATAGTTTGACTCCCTCTTCTTTGTGGCAGCCCCTGAGATATTGGAACACTGCTATCATGTCTCCCCTCGTCCTTCTTTTCATCAAACTAGACATACCCAGTTCCAGCAACCGTTCTTCATATGTTTTAGCCTCCAGTCCCATAATCATCTTTGTTGCTCTTCTCTGCACTCTTTCTAGAGTCTCAACATCCTTTTGACATGACGACCAAAACTGGATGCAGCATTCCAAATCTGGCCTTACCAATGAATGAGTTGAGGCTTTAAAAGCGATGAGACAAATGCAGGGAAACCTTGACTTACATTCGTTTGTTTAGTGTATCAAGCCATTCGTTTAGTGACCGTTCAAAGTTACAACAGCACTGAAAAGAGTGACTTAAAGCCATTCTTCACACTTAACGACCGTTGCAGCATACTCAGGATCATGTGGTCAACATTCAGACTCTTGGCAACTGACTCATGTTTATGGCGGTTGCAGTGATCCCCTTTTGCGACCTTCGGACAAGGAAAGTCAATGGGGAAGCGTGTTACTAACTTAACTGCAGTGATCCACTTAACTGTGGCAATAAAAGTCATAAAATGGGGCAAAACTCAACTGTCTCATTTAGCAACAGAAATGTTGGCCTCAATTGTGGTCATAAGTTGAGGATTACCTGCAGTGGGGTACCAACTGGGCAAAGAATTCCAGAAGTGGAATTAACAGGTTCAAATCAAGCAATGTGGCCTCTTTGGAAGTCTAATGGTATGTGGAAAAGAGTCCTTCTCTCTTAGTCCAACCCACCTCACAGGGTTGTTGTTATGGGGAAAATTTCAATAGTACTTAGACTTATATACCCCCTTCACAGTGCTTTTACAGCCCTCTCTAAGCGGTTTACAGAGTCAGCCTATTGCCCCCAACAATCTGGGCCCTCATTTTACCCACCTCGGAAGGCTGGAAGGCTGAGTCAACGTTCAGCCGGTCAGGATCGAACTTCCTGGCTGTGGGCTGAGTTAGCCTGCAATACTGCATTATAACCATTGCACCACCATGGATTCCTTCCTTCCTCCCCCCTTCCTCCCTTCCTTCTTTCCTTCCTTCCTTCGCAATAGCATTTAGACTTATATACCGCTTCATAGGGCTTTACAGCCCTCTCTTAGTTGTTTACATATCCCCCCCCCCCCCCGCAATCTGGGTCCTCATTTTACTGACCTTGGAAGGATGGAAGGCTGAGTCAACATTAAGCTGGTCAGGATCGAACTCCTGGCAATGAGCAGAGTTAACCTGCAATGCTGCATATTTTGTTCCAGCAGCTATAAAACATTCTTGGCCTTCAGATAGGCAATTTTGCCTGATTTTTGTAAACTGTACATTGGACTGAATTCCATCTCTCCTTTTAATGTCTATCTAAAAACATGAATATGCACATTCTGAAATGTGGCACTGAGTGGGAAGGAAGGAAGGAAGGAAGGAAGGAAGGAAAGGAAAGGGAAGGAAGGAAGGAAGGAAGGAAGGAAGGAAGGAAGGAAGGAGAAAAGGAAGAGTAACAGCAATAAGACTTCTAAATCGCTTCACAGTGCTTTGCAGCCCTCTCTAAGAGGTTTACAGACTCAGCATCTTGACCCCAACAATCTGGGTCCTCATTTTACCCACCTCGGAAGGATGGAAGGCTGAGTCAACCTTCAGCCAGTCAGGATCGAACTCCTGGCAGCGGGAATACAGAGTTAGCCTGCAATACTGCATTCCGACCACTGCACCACCTCCGGCCATATAAGCCCAGTATCTTTGTTATTTAATAAAATTGACATATTAATGAGGCAACTGTTTTAGATTCATTCACGCGTGTATTTTTCCACATTCCAATAGCAATATGTTTGCCACCTTAAGTTCCTTATAAAGTAATTAAGGCAAGATTTTAAAAAATCAGAGAGAGAGAGAGAGAGAGACTTTTTTCAGGAGATCTTGATTGAAATCCCTACCCCTCCACCCTCAAGTTCTTCATGTCTGACCTCAACATCTCGCTAGCCACCACTGAGCCATCGGCATGTTAATTGATAATTTACAACCAGAAAGCTGGTCTGGGATCCCTGTGACTTATTTCTGGCACCTCTTCTGAAGCGCCTATAAAATCTAGACATGTCAGATGAAACAAATGCTTTTGACAGCAGATCAAACACATCTTACAGCCAGAAGCATTGGCGTTCTGCTTTAAGGCCATTAAGTAGTAGACACTTATGGTTCACTTGGACGGTGTTGCTTTTTTTAAAAAAAAATCACTGTTTGTCGAATTGTACCGTTTTTGAGATAATTGCATTTTTTTACTCTGGCTTTTACAATCCGAGGGCTTTGTAAAAACTGGAACGGCAGGTGTTGAAAGATGGAGGCAGACCGAGTCAGTGGAGATTCTTGCAAAAAAATATAAATAAATAAATCATGGAATTATAGAGTTGGGGGGGGTGGTATTTAAGCCGTTGAAACCAACTCTTAGTTAAAGTATCGCAGACTTCTGCTTGAAAATGCCCAATGAAGAGAGACGGAATTGTTGCTTCCACCCTTGGATAGCTCTTACACGAAGTCAGTATTTTTCAACCTTGGCAACTTTAAGATGTGTGGACTTCAATTCCCAGAATTCCTAGCCAGGATGCTTAAAGTTGCCACAGTTGAAAAAAAAGGACTCTGAGTGGTCTTTTGCTTAAATTCATTCTTCTGCGTCCTGCATGCTGTTCAAAAGAGAATAAATCCGGACAACCTTCTGCATGATATCTTCTGTATAATATTTGGGCCACACCTGAGGGACTGTCTTTTTTCCAAGAGTCAGAATAACAGAGTTGGGAGGAACCTTGGAGGTCTTCTAGTACAGCCCCATCCTCAAGCAGGAAACCCCTCTATCATTTCAGACTTGGTTGTCCAATCTCTTCTTGAAAACCTCCAGTGATGGAGCACCCACAACTTCTGGAGGCAAGTCATTCCACTGATTGATGGTTCTCACAGTCAGGAAACTTCTTAGTTTTAGGTTGCTTCTCTCCTTGATTAGTTTCCATCTGTTACTTCTTGTCCCTCCTTCAGGTACTTTGGAGAATAGGTTGACTCCTTCTTCTTCGTGGCAGCCCATCAGACTGCTTGCCTTCTCTTGGAAGCAGAGAGATGAGGCTCTATGGAGCTTAGGGAGGGTCAGTTCTGGATCTCTTGCGGCTACGCAACGATTCTAGGCTAATTCCTCACTTGAGACTCCCTCCCTGCCTGGTCGAGCATTTCCCAACATCCTGCAACTTAATATCTCCTAACACTTCGCTCTTCTCGTTTTGCAGGGACGGAATGGCGAGAGGCCCAAATCCGGGATCTAAGAAATGTCCTGAAGGACCTTAGAAGCGACATCCCTCTGGTTTTCGTCAGCGGCAATCATGACTTGGGGAACACGCCCACACCGGAAACCATCAGCAATTATTGCCAGCAGTGGGGCGATGATTACTTCAGCTTTTGGGTTGGCGGCGTCTTCTTTCTCGTGCTGAATTCCCAGCTGTATTTCGATGCTTCTCAATGCTCAGAATTAAAGGCGGCGCAGGACGCATGGCTGGAGCAGCAGCTGGCCGTGGCGGAGAAAAAGCAGTGCCGCCATGCTGTCGTCTTCCAGCATATCCCCTTCTTCGTAAACGAACCCGAAGAGGACCACAACTACTTCAATTTGGAGAAGGCCGTTCGACACGAGCTCATGGAAAAATTCTGCCAAGCAGGTATTGTTTCGTCCGTGGGATACGATTTTCTAAATTTGTTTGTAGGTAGTCCTCGACTTACAGCCACAATTCGGCCCAAAAATTCTGTTGCTAAGTGAGTGAGACAGTTGTTCAGTGAGTTTTGGCCCATTTTATGGCCTTTCTAGCCACAGTTCCTAAGTGAATCAGTGCAGTTGTTAACTTAGTAATAGCAGTAGCACTTAGACTTATATACCGCTTTACAGTGCTTTTCAGCCCTCTCTAAGCGGTTTACAGAGTCAGCATATTGCCCCAAACAATCTGGGTCCTCATTTTACCAACCTCAGAAGGATGGAAGGCTGAGTCAACCTGGAGCCGGTCAGGATCGAACTGCTGGCAGTTGGCAGAATTAGCTGCAATACTGCGTTCTAACCACTGGACCACCACAGCTAATCATCAGTAGCACTTAGACATATACTGCTACGAAGTGCTTTTACAACCCTCTCTAAGCAATTTACAGAGTCAGCCTATTTGCCCCCAACAATCTGGGTCCTCATTTTACCCACCTCAGAAGGATGGAAGGCTGAGTTAACCTTGAGCCAGTCAGGATCGAACTCCAGACTGCAGGCAGAATTAGCCTGCAATACTGCATCCTAACCATTGCACAAGGAAGGGAAGGGAGGAAAGGAAAGGAAAGGAAAGGAAAGGAAAGGAAAGGAAGGAAGGAAGGAAGGAAGGAAGGAAGGAAGGAAGGAAGGAAGGAAGGAAGGAAGGAAGGAAGGAAGTTCCAATTTCCTTTGCAGCAAATACAAATACAGTTACAAAATTATCTCTTACTCTAAAAATACAAAAACAGCTTACTTTTTTCTATTACCATTTCCCCCCCCCCCCCCCCCGATCTTCAAAACCACAAAATCTAGGAATGTACACCTGACTGGAAGCCTTTTATAGACTTTTTGCATGAAATGGGGGGGGAAATGCACCTATTGAGAATGTTTATCAATATATCAGTCACTGGCCAGCATTGGTTTATACACTAAACCATTCCTAAGTAAATTATGGTTTATCCTATCTGAAACCCGTCATTATTAATTCTTTCATTCATAATTACTTGTTCTATAGCAGCCTTCTGTTTCATTGAAATACTCTCAATTTCCCCCCCTAAAACAACCTGTTTGTATTTACTCCGTTTGAAGTTCCCCATGAAACAAAAATGTTTATTTGTCTGTCTGTTGTTTAATTGGATTTCTTCAACGGCCCATTCATTTTACGCCACAGAGCTAAACTTGAGCTTCAGAAGCTACATCTGGTGTGAAAATGCTGAGCTTCGTTTCTCACTTTACAAGTGTCCCTAACAGTTGGGCTAATTAAAAATAAAATTGCATCCTTATCATAAATATTTGTCAATTGAAAAATCTGCCACTTTTTAATTTCACCGTTAAGCCATGATTGAGTGCTACCAAAAGATATCATGGTGGTTAAGGAGGAACCAAAAACATGAGCGAAGAATCTTGTTGAAAATTTGCAAATTTTCCCAGAGTAGAGTAGAGTAGAGTAGAGTAGAATAGAATAGAATAGAAGAATAGAATAGAATAGAATAGAATAGAATAGAAGAATAGAATAGAATAGAATAGAATAGAATAGAATAGAATAGAATAGAATAGAATAGAATAGAATAGAATAGAATAGAATAGAATAGAATAGAGAATGGGAGTAGAGTAGAATTCAATTCAATTCAATTATTCAATTGCCAAGTGTGATTGGACACACAAGGAATTTGTCTTTGGTGCATATGCTCTCAGTGTACATAAAAAAAATACATTCATCAAGAATCATAAGATACTCCAGCTAAATGAATCACATGGTCTTTAAGTGAATCCATTGACATTGCTTGTCAGAAGCTGGCTGGCCAAGTTGCGAATGACGATCGCGTGCTACGGCCGTCATAATACACCAGTTCCCAAGCACCTGAATTTCGATCCTATGACTAAAGACGATCCAATGGTGGTAAGTCTGAGGACTGGTTGTAAATCACTTTTTTCAGTACCGTTCAAACAGTCGCTAAACAAATAATTGTCTGTCTAGGACTACCTGTATGGATTTTTGGGGGGGAAATCTGGAAAATGTTACCTGATTCGAGAAAAAGTAAGTCAGCAGTAGCTTTAAGGAAACATAGGGTAGAAGGCTAATAACTAAGTACAGATAGTCCTTGACTTACAATAGTTTGCTTAGTGGCCGTTCAAAATCACAACGGCACTGAAAACAAAGTGACTTATGGCTGTTTTTTTCACACTCACAACTGTTGCAGCATCCCCATGGTCAGGTGATCAAAATTCAGAACAAAGATGATTAGGGGACTGGAGGCTAAAACATATGAAGAACGGTTGCAGGAACAGGGTATATCTAGTTTAATGAAAAGGAGGACTAGGGGAGACATGATAGCAATGTTCCAATATCTCAGGGGCTGCCCCAAAGAAGAGGGATCAAGCTATTCTCCAAAGCACCTGAGGGTAGGAAAAAGAAGCAATGGGTGGAAACTAATCAAGGAGAGAAGCAACTTAGAACTAAGGAGAAATTTCCTGACAGTTAGAACAATTAATCAGTGGAACAGCTTGCCTCCAGAAGTTGTAAATGCTCCAACACTGGAAGTTTTTAAGAAGAGATTGGATAACCATTTGTCTGAAATGCTATAGGGTTTCCTGCCTGAGCAGGGGGTTGGACTAGTAGACCTCCAAGGTCCCTTCTGACTCTGTTATTGTATTTCTATTTCAGATGCTTTTCAACTGAGTCATATTTATGATAGTTGCCGTGTCCTGGGGTAATGTGACCCCCCCCTTTTTCAATCTTCTGACAAGCAAAGTCAATGTGGAAACCAGATTCATTTTGTAGTAACCATGTAACTAACTTAACAACTGCAATGATTCACTGAACAACTCTGGCAAGGAAGGTTGTAAAATGGGGCAAAACTCACTTAACCAATGTCTCACTTAGCAACGTAAGTTTTCAGCTCAATTGTGGTCATAAGTCGAGGATTACCTGTAGGTAAGTGTATTAAATGGTCCTTCAATGACTCCATCAATTTGCAATACCCAGTAGAAATGAAAAAAAGAATGACTGATTTAGAGGAATAAAAGATTAGAAGGTTAGACAGTTGATTCCCCCCCCCCCCCCAATTCTCTTTATATAAGCTAAGCGACTGTGTCAACAATAGCAGGAATGTGACTTTTATTACCCTGTTTCCCGCAAAATAAGACATCCCCTGATAATAAGCCCAATCGGGCTTTTGAGTGCATGGCAATAAGGCCAAGCGCTTATTTCAGGGTTCAAAAAAATATAAGACAGGGTCTTATTTTGGGGGAAACACGGGTATGTAGGACCCAAAATACCCGTGGGTTCAGTTGGCCTGACCCCAACTTAGCAGTCACTCCATTCCCAGTTGATTTTTTCCCCATTGGTTGGATTTACATCTACCCAACAAACAAGATAGCATTTGCTATAGCAAACATTTCCATAACCATTGTGTAGTAAATCTGCCAAATGTGCCGGATACGATCCATCCTGGAATGCATGAGAAGGTGGCTAACATAAATTCTGGAAAAGAAGATGAAGCTATAAACCAATCCGCTATTAAAACAGAATGCTAAAGAAGGCATCCTCGTAAAAACAAAAAAAGACAACATTGAAATACGTACCAGTTCAGAATCCAACAAATGCATCCAGGGTAACATTTAAGAGGTTGATTCAGAAGAACTCTCAAATAGGTAAATGGAGAACTTCCCATGGAAGCCTCCGAGAACCCATCCTAACATCACTGCCGTGCATCTAATTCAGCTCTGAAGCCATCGAAAGAGACGATGGTTCCCAGGGAGTTTCCTCTTACCAACTTGTACTTCTGTAAGAAGCGCTGTTGACTACATTCAGTAACTCCCTCATTCTTGCAAGCTTGAAGGTCATATCAAAAGGTTCTTGGTCAGAGTCTTGGATCTGATCTTACTGTTCTGGGCTGAGATCAAAGTTTTCGTTGGCTTTCAACAGTCTCCCCAGCTGGTTCTCATTATTCAAAGACGACTCCTCTATTACTGTGGGGTCCTTGGTGCTCTCTGAGCTGGGTGGTTTTCTTGCAGATGTTTGTAGCATTGATGATGGTACTTATTTTGGTAATGAAACATCTGCAAGAAAACCACTAAGCTCAGAAAGCACCAAGGACCCCACAGTCCTCCTCCTCCTCCTCCTCCTCCTCCTCCTCTCCCCACAAATACACACTCCATTCCCTTCTACCATTGATGTTACCTAGTTTGGGTAATGAAACATCTGCAAGAAAACCACCAAGCTCAGAGAGCACCAAGGACCACACCGTTCAACCCTGAGCTACAAATATTCCCTTCTATTGATCTTCTGTTACCGATGGACAACCTTGGTCAGGAAAGGTTGGAAGCAACTGAATGACTGAACAAAACCCATCATGACTTAATATGATACGGTCTAGCTGTCAAGCTGTTCTTTCTTCCCTAAGTTGCCTTTAGGATTCCAACTTCTTCTCTCTGTCAGGAATATTGACAGGTCCTAACAGTTGAGGTACACCCAACCCATTGGTGATGGGACTCATAGCACATCGCAGTGTAACTCTCAACCATCACACGCAGGCACCAAAACAGATTCGAAAATACAATCTTAAGAATTGGCTACTTCATTCACAAGGGACAGTGAAGGATGGCTCCAGGATGCCTCAAGCAGAAGACATTTTACACATCGTAACGCAGAACTGATTCGTTGCTAATCAGATGACGAAAATGCAACTTACTGGCTGTTCCAGATAGCTGCTTCTTGCCTATTCCCTGCTGTGTTTTCTTCATTAAAAGTTTCTTTTTGAGGTGGGCCAGACCAGAATGTTAAAATACTCTGGAAGTTCTGCCAAGGATACTTTGATTAAAACCAACCCAATAAAAAGCCGACTCAGCTTGAAAACCCAGCCCCGAAGTCAGAAAATCAGCTTTTTGAAGTTTATGACATTGAATTATAAGATACAACGACTACCCAGGACAGATTAACTTGGCGGAGCTGTGTTCCTTGGGGAGATCTGAAAACCGAGTTGGGCGAGTGGCAGGGAGCTGAAAAACCGAGTGACTATTTTGCTGTCAGTTTTTGTGGATGGTCTTTTTTTTTTTTTTTTTCCTGTGTTTGTTGTGTATGTGGGTTGCTTTTCAATTACTCACGGCACCTTCCTTGAAGAGACAAATCTGAAAATCCAGCAGAAAGCTGCAGAAGAAAAACAGGTGGCAGGTCGCAACGGTGCAAACCTCCAGAGGATATAGTGTCATGTCATTCTTGCTGCTAAAAAAAATTCACATCCCGAAAGGAACATTCCTCTCGTTTTGATTCTCTGCCTTAAACTGTTACTCGAAAGGAAGAGAAAAATATGGTCAAAGAAGGACAATTCTTCTGCCTTGGGGAAGGAGAACCTCTGGCCACTGCGTAATTCAGAAGAACCTAACTTCAGGCCATGTGTACCCCAAAGCCTTAGGTCTTGTCGTCAAACCTCTCCAGAAGGTCTACCTTTTGATGTATTTATGGGGAGGGAATTCTGATGTTCCCCAGGGAATACTTACCATAACAATATTTCAGTGCAGTTGCATTGAAATCAGATCAAATGTAATTTATGTCCTAGCTAAGCTCACTTTTTGGTTTGTGATCCCTGCCCTTTTGAAATCTGAGTGCAACCTTCAGCCGGAAGAACCGATATCGATGTTCTCCAATTGGGCTAAATGTTGCGGGAAGTACTTGCCAGTTCAAACATCGGAAGGGACAATTATTTATTTTGCAGCTTTAGATTAGCCACAGAACGTCCTCCTTTCCTGAAAAAATGCAAGTGGGCAAGAGACGGCTTGATGGCTCTTAAGAGGGAATGAATATGTTTCCCATATCACGCAACCGTTTTCTAATCCATTGGATGATGATTTCTCAACCTTGGCAACTTTAAGATGGGTGGACTTCAACTCCCAGAATTCCCCAACCAGCTGATGCGAAAGCTAATGCTGGCTGGGGTGTTTTGGGAGTTGAAGTCCACGCATTTTAAAGTTGCCAAGGTTGAGAAACACTGAGTTAGACCATTCTGTTCCCCTAACCCAACTGTTGATCTTCCCTTTCATTCAGTGGCTACTGAGCATGCTTAGATCCCATTGACTGATTGGCTTGTCCCTTTCAGAAGTTTTCTTTTAAAAATTAATTGGTAGTGTATCTACAACTTCAGAATACCCCGGGCATCCAAGACCTCCTCCATGTCTTCTTTGCTGAAGCTCATCACCTTAGAAGCACTGAGATGCCTTCAGAATTCCCCAGACTCCCAAAATCTCCTCCATGCCCTCTTTACTGAGGTTCATCACCTTAGAGATGACTTTGGGTGGAAAAGCTATCAGCACGTAGTGGCTACCTTTTTTATACCAGTGAAGGAATCCCCCAGAAGGAGGAGAAATTTGTACAGTAGAGCACAACAGCAAACACACTAACAGTTCATTATTTTGTTTGCTGCTCTTCAGTGGAAGAGCTTCCATGGACTTCTTTAGCAGCCCAGGTTATTATGAATGGTCTTTCTTGCCTGATCCATTGTGAGTTGAAAATGATTAGGAGCAGTGGTGAAATCCAAATTTTTTTACTACTGGTTCTGTGGGCGTGGCTTGGTGGGCGTGGTGTGGCTTGGTGGGCGTGGCCTGGTGGGCGTGGCAGGGGAAGGATACTGCAAAATCCCCATTCCCTCCCCACTCCTGGGGGAAGGATATTGCAAAATCCCCATTCCCTCCCCACTCCTGGGGGAAGGATATTGCAAAATTCCCATTCCCTCCCCACTCCTGGGGGAAGGATATTGCAAAATCCCCATTCCCTCGAACTACTCAGGGGAAGGATACTGCAAAAGCCCCATTCCCTCCCCCCTCCTGGGGGAAGGATATTGCAAAATCTCCATTCCCACCCCACTCCTGGGGGAAGGATATTGCAAAATCCCCATTCCCTCCCCACTACTGGGGGAAGGATATTGCAAAATCCCCATTCCCTCCCCACTCCTGGGGGAAGGATATTGCAAAATCTCCATTCCCTCCCCACTGCTGGGGGAAGGATATTGCAAAATCCCCATTCCCACCCCACTCTGGGGCCAGCCAGAGGTGGTATTTGCCGGTTCTCCGAACTACTCAAAATTTCCACTACCGGTTCTCCAGAACCTGTCAGAACCTGCTGGATTTCACCCCTGATTAGGAGCCACTGCAAGAAAGCCTACTTGGAGGAGATGACTGTCTCTGGTGAACCAGGACCAAAGGAAGCTTGGTGAAATGGAAGAGAAGGTTGAATGGGCAAACTGCTCAGATTACTTTGTCTGAAGTTGTTGAACCCTCAATGCAAAGAACATAGATGTCCCTTGGGAGTTGGGCGGCATAGAAATACAAATAAACATAAATATAAACATGTTCTCCACCCTTCTTTGTGTTGCCCTGGTTTCCATTTCCTGCTACCATTCATCATGCCACGTTCATGTAGATGTTCTTCTAAGCTACAAACCTCCTAATTTAGGGTTTTGCAGTTTGATGTCCTCCATGTGTTTTGGACATCTGCTCCCACAGGTCCTAGCCATTGGCCAAGTAAACCAGAATTAGTGGGAGTGGAAGTCCCAACACATTTGGTGTGAGGTCGCCAAAAGCGAGCTAGGGAATTGTGTTACCCTCACAGCTTTGGTATTGGGAGGCAAAGCGGTTCCGGGAGGAGTTGTTATTTTTCTCTTTAATCCCTCCCCTATTGAGATTTCATTGTACCTTCCATTAATCTGAAATCAGGGCACATTAGCAACAGTTGGCTGTCAAAACTGGATCATGTTTTAAATTGCATGCCATGTTTTATTAGTGTCTTTAAATGAAACACTCAACGATTACGGTCTGAAAGACACTGCAAAACGTAGTTCTGATTGACTGTGTTTGAGCTTCAGACAACAAATGCAATGGAAGGAATAATTTTATCTGTAAACCAGTCTTCAAAATGAAACTCTAAAGAGTTGGAAAAGAGGAAGTCTAAAAATAAGACCTTGTCATCTCGGTCTCTCCCCCAACCCCTGGAAATGTGGCTCCTTTGGCAGTGGCTGCTGGTATATGGAATACTTCTAGCTGGGTACATTGGTTAGGTACCTAATTTATAGGCCACTGAGTTCATCCATTGTCCTAAGCAGTCTTTAATTTCAGTCCTGGTTTGTGGCATTAGCCGCAATGATAGGGTTAACAAGAGAAACCAAGTGTCTGTCTGTCTTCATTTTTTCTTTGAAAACGTTTCGCTTCTCATCCAAGAAGCTTCTTCCGTTCTAACTAGAATTCAGTTCATTTAGAACTGAAGACGATTCTTGGATGAGAAGCAAAACATTTTCAAAGCGGGGGAAAAAAACCTCCAAGAATATCCAGCTGCCTTTTGGAAAAGCACCTTTGGGGGAGAAGCTAAGCCAAAATAAAACATATTTTATTTCAAACTCAAAGATGGTTTAATAAACATTGCAGTTAGGCTAGATGTTTCGTGTCCTTTCCTGCACCAGAATTCTGGGATTTCATAATTATTTTGTTGTATTGCAATATTTTTAGACTGCCGTGTGGTACATTGTGCTGGGAGTGGGGGTGTAAAGGGATTGTGGAAATTTCAATGGATTGTGGAAATTTCAGTTTCAAGGCAATCCTAATCAAATGTACCGTATTTTTCGGAGTATAAGATGCACCTTAGTTTTTGGGGAGGAAAATAAGGAAGAAAAAAAAATCTGCCTCTGCCTACCAGCATCCATGGTATTCATCTGGCTAGCGTCCTGTCAGTGTGTGAGAAAGTTGAGGGCTGTTTGGAAACTGAAACAGTATTTGCTGTGTGAGCAACAAGGAAGGAGACAGTTTGGAGCCTGGGCGTGGCTTAGCTCTGCAGCTCTGAGTCTGTGCTGAGCTCTAAACTAGTCTGCTGCTCAAAACTGAAACTGAAACTCTTCTCCTCTGCTTGTGTTTTGCACAAACCTGCTTTTGGTATTCTATATTTACTTCATGTGTTATACATATATATAAAGAGAAGTTATTGAATCTTGCTGAATCAGTTACTTGTGTGTGCTTTCTGAACCCAATCAGCTGTTCCAGGCTGCAGGGATTGCCACAGACCATCGCTGCCTCCGTGCCTTGCGTTTTTGGCTACATTCGGTGTATAAGACGCACCCAAATGTTCACCCCCTTTTAGGGGGGGAAAGTGCATCTTATACTCCGAAAAATACGGTATTCTCTGTTGCCCTTGAGAAGAGTGGGTGTATAATTCATCCATTATGAATCAGGGAGCAGACACCGTCATAATCTTGGTTTCTCGAGTTTATATCAATGAGCCATATTTTTGCTCATTATTTATGAGAGGTAGAGATCATTACGCTTCCATCCCCTGTAGAAAGCAAGATTTGCATTTTGAAACATTAAAAATAGTTATTCTAGGAAAGCAAGGAAAAGGCTTCCTTGATCTCTTTACTTTCTCCCAGGAAAGAAATTCAGTAATTTTTTCAGGAAAGAAAGTAATTTTTTAAAAAAAAAATTGGGGCAACATTGTAGATCTTTCCAATCTTCCTGAACCCATGTTGGTTATGTTCACAATATTAGATGGAGGCCTTTGGAAGATTTTAATGAGCTCCTCAAGGCTCACAAGGAATCGCTCCACATTTTGACTGAACAATAACAATGCAATGAGCCGTGGTGGCGCAGTGGTTAGAGTGCAGTACTGCAGGCTACTTCTGCTGACTGCCGGCTGCCTGAAGTTTGGCAGTTCAAATCTCACCAGGCTCAAGGTTGACTCGGCCTTCCATCCTTCCGAGGTGGGTAAAGCGAGGACCCAGATTGTTGGGGGGCAATAGGCTGACTCTGTAAGCCGCTTAGAGAGGGCTGTAAAAGCACTGTGAAGCGGTATATAAGTCTAAGGCAGTGGTTCTCAACCTTTCTAATGCCGCGACCCCCCCGCGACCCCCCCCACCTACCACCGCGACCCCCTCCCTACCCTCTCCCCACGCAGGATGAGGTGATAAAGGGGGCGTGGCACCAGGGGTGAAATGCTCCCGGTTTGGGCTTGCCTGCGGGTCGCCAGACAGCTGGTAACGACAGAAGCGGGAGACTTCGCCCACCCGCCCGGATGCCGCCGGAAGTGGGCGAGGCTCTGCCCACCCGCCGCTTTGGGTTCTTTTACCGTCTGCGCATGCGCAAAGCATTCTGCGCATGCACAGAGGGTAGAAGAACTCAAATGGCGGCGTCCGGGCTACCAGCTGTCCGGCGACCCGCAGCACGGCCGAACCGGGACCTTTTCACCCCTGCAGTGACGGTGGCACCAAAATGGTGGGCTAACGCGTGCGGCGACCCCTGTGAAATGGTCGTTCGACCCCCAAAGGGGTCGCGACCCACAGGTTGAGAACCGCTGGTTTAAGGGCTATTGCTATTCCTATGAGGTGTGCTGGGCTAAGAGAGAAACCAACTGGCTGAAAGTTATCCAGTAACTTCTCTGATGAAGCAAGTATTTGAATCTTGGCTCAGGTAACACCACAACTGCTACACTGCACTGGTTCTTACACAAAAAGACAGGGCAAATGTCTTTATGTTCTCCCCAAAAACCCACTTCATCAGAACTTTAAACAACGAGCAGCTCATGGGAAATTCCTTTTCCGTCCTCTAATGCAAATCCTTTCAAATAAAAAAATCCTTGGCAAACAACCTTGGAAGTTGGGTGGGGACTCAAAGCCACCATCTTGGACCATCTAAGAATTAAAAAAAAAAAAAAAAAGTTAGGAAACCATGCCTATTCTGGAATCCTTCCAGTTTGAGCCTGGTGGCGCAGTGGTTAGAGTGCAGTACTGCAGGCTACTTCTGCTGGCTGCCTGCAATTTGGCAGTTCAAATCTCACCAGGCTCAAGGTTGACTCAGCCTTCCATCCTTCCGAGGTGGGTAAAATGACGACCCAGATTGTTGGGAGCAATAGGCTGAGTCTGTAAACCGCTTAGAGAGGGCTGTAAAGCACTGTAAAGCGGTATATAAGTCTGTGCTATTGCTATTGCTGTAGTTGATTGGATGTTGCATTATAGGAACCCTGGTGGCACAGTGGTTAGAATGTGGTATTGCAAACTGACTCTGCCCGCAGTCTGGAGTTCGATGCTGACCGGCTTAAGGTCAACTCAGCCTTCCGTCCTTCTGAGGTGGGCAAAATGAGGAGCCTGATTGTTGGGGGCAATATGTTGACTTTGTAAAACGCTTAGAGAGGGCTGTAAAGCACTGTAAAGCGGTATATAAGTCTAGGTGCTATTGCTATTGAGCCCAATTAATGGTTTGGTTTGATTTCCAACAGGTATTAAAACAGTATTTTCTGGACACCTTCACAAAAACGCTGGAGGAACGTACAAAGATCTCGACATGGTCATTTCGTCGGCCATTGGATGCCAGCTAGGAGAGGACACCCACGGGGTGCGGATGGTAGGGGTCACCGCGGAAAAGATCGTCCATAGATACTACAGTCTGAGCGAGCTGAGTAACCATCAAAACGTCGAAAAAGGGTTTATGGCGTTGATAAAACCAAATTAGTTCTAGGTTCTGAAATAGCATTTTTCTCTCTGTTTCCGTGATTTTATTTTATTTTATTTTTTTAAACATAGGTCTGATTTCCCTCTACTCACCCTGTTGTTTGCTAAGGAAATGCCTCACGTAGAATAACAAACGGCAAGTTCTGAATACTTTCTCCTCGTCATGGAAAGTTCTCGACTTGCATTGTTGACATAGTGACACCCTGTAGAATTTGTAATCCAGACGAGAAAATATGGGGCATGTCCTGTTCTTAGAGATCAAGCAGCTCTGTGTGTGTGTGTGTGTGTGTGTGTGTGTGTGTGTGTGTGTGTGTGTGTGTGCAAAGGTACTTGTGGATAAGCAAGCAAGATATTCTATCTCTAGCAAACCAATAAGGCTGGAAACAGTCTATGATATTATGCGAACTGCAAAAAGGAATCTCTTATATTTCACAGCAGATGGAGGGTATCATTACGCCCTTATATAATAGATCAAATTAAATTCACATTTTCTCCGCACGTTTTTTGCTGAGTTACAGACTTCCATCACAGCTAGGGTTTTATCAAACGATGCCACATACCAATTTTGTGCCTTTTGCCTCCCAGAGATTACAGTGCTCTCCACTCTTCCATAAATATACCTGCAGGCAGGATCAGGAAGGGCTGAATAATTGGTAGTTGAAGAGGACATCATCAATTTACCTTTCCCTAATTCACATTTAGTGGGTTGAGAATGGGGTGGAATAACTCAACTGGTTTGTGGGTGGATGGGTGACATAGCATTATGGCAATTGCATTCTGCGATTAAAATGGCAGCCATTGGTTGGCCAGTTTGTTCATTGAAAAGAGGGGGGGGACTTTGTAACTGCTTCCCTTTGAAAACTCTGAATAATTATGGGCCACCTGAAGGGTAGTAGTATTAAATCTTGATTCACTGACACTGTATCAGGTTAGACCAGGGGTCGGCAACCTTAAACTCAGAGAGCTATTTGGACCTGTTTCACACAGAAAAGAAAACACCGGGAGCCACAAAACTCTTCCCGTGCCTGACTATTTCCTGAGCGGCCACAAAACTAGCATATATAGTTGAATTAAAGATTCTGTTATCTTCTGAAACTTTTCTTTTCTTGGATTTATCCATGGCTGGCCTACCGAGGGTCGAAAAGCTTAATAAATTGTGCGTCGGTGGGTGTCGCACATTCGCAGTTGTGACGCATTTTTTTGAGCGACAGGGAGCCGCAGCAGAGGGATGAAAGAGCCACATGCGGCTCCAGAGCCGCGGGTTGCTGACCCCTGGGTTAGACCATCTAGTACAGATGGAGAACCTGTAGCTTCCTAGAGCAGAAGCCTCCAACCTTAGCAACTTGATGAAGTGTGGACTTCAACTTCCAGAATTCCTAAGCCTAGGAATGTTGGGAGTTGAAGTCCACACGTCATAAAGTTGTCAAGCTTGGAGACCCCTGTCCTACAGTTTTCTGTTTTGATTCCTGACACCCTCACCATTGTCCATGTTGGCTGGAGCTGCTGGGAGTTGTGCTTCAGCAACGAGTTTGATGATCATCACTCCAAATCCCTCCCTCTAACTGAATGGCTAACCACCACAACATCCATTTGATTGAAGCATTGATCGCACAGTCTGGTTTGTCAAACCTCAAATCTTCCAGGAGAAGTAAATAAGAAGCGTTTTATTCCAGTCCCAACGAAATATAATTCCCTCATCTCTCCTGTTTGTTGATTGCTTTTCACCGTCACGTCCAAGGAAACTCCACTGGGACTTTGTATTAACAATGCAGAGCAGGCTGGGGTCACACAATGTGTCTGAACACAACACACATCCAGGCATCTGCTGGTTCTGGAAGTAGCTCCCCTTACGCAGCTTGTCCAGGGCAAGCCCGAGAGAGCCATGAATAATCGTTTAAATCTGAATCGTTAAACATCCGTGAATGGATGTTTCCTGAAGGAAGAACAGTTGTCACGGTGAGAGAAATCTGTAAATGGGGTAGAAAAATCTGATTATGTTCTTTGCAAAATGCTAGTCTCTGGGGAGATTCCATCACCGATCTCTTCACATAAGTTGTGAACAATAGTGGCCATTCTCTTCAATGGCTTTGACCATTGACCAAAGTCCACCATTTTCATTCACGCACAATTCCTGGATATCATACCATCTGGAGATGGCTTTTCCTAAACTTGGGGTCCTCCAGATCTGTTAAGAGTTCAATTCCACTGAGGACTTTCGGGCTGGAAGTTCTGGTCCAAAATGCTTGAGGGGAACCAGGGTGAGGAAAGCTGTTTGGAGTTGGCAAAATCTAAGCTTCCCGATTCCGTTGTATCACAGCAGTGAGAGTCTGGTGCTCCAATGGAGGATCTTTGTAAAGGAGGTCAACATTTCTGGGAGCAGGGAAACCCCAGTTTCAACGGCCAAGTGATCTACAGTCAGAGTTCTTTTGGGATTAACATCTGAGTACACTCAGACTAATTGCTCAATGTATACATATTGAGGATGACTAATCAGCCTTACAGTGCAAACCCCCCCCCCCCCCAACACGCAATGCCTGTGGCTTTTTCTGGACAATTATCAACGGGGTCCTTGGTGCTCTCTGAGCTTGGTTGTTTTCTTGCAGACGTTTTATGACCCAGCTAGGTCCCATCATCCGTGCTAGAAGGGAATGGGGTTTGCCCTTGAGGTACTGATGAGGTTATCTAATTTGGTAATCCCGAAGGTGTTTTTTCAAAAGGCCCCTGAACTTTGTTTTTCCTTGAAGACATTACGCTTCTCATCCAAGACACTTCTTCAGTACTGACTTCAAGAAGAAGCTTCTCGGATGAGAAGCAGCGAGAAGCTTCTTCTGAAGTCAGAATTGAGGAAGCTTCTTGGATGAGAAGTGAAATGTCTTCAAGGAAGAGCAAAGAAAGTCCAGTTGCCTTTTGAAAAAAGCACCTTTGGGCTAATCACGATGTGGATGACTGAGAATCCCCACAGATTCCTAATTTAATTTGGTAATGAAACATCAGCAAGATGTTCCAGATTTAATTTGGTAATGAAACATCAGCAAGAAAATCCCCAAGCTCAGAGAACACCAAGGACCTCAACGTTCAATTCTGAGCTACAAATATTCTCTTCTATCGGTAGAAGAATCAGCGGCAAACCAATTTACCTGTTCACGACTTGAGCCAAGAAATAGTTTCATGAGTCCACATTGTTTCATTCTCAAGCCCGCTGCAGATTTCAAATTCATGGAATTCTGCTTCCTAAGGGAAGATCCATTTTTAGATGCTGCTTATGGTTTGTCTTTAGTTCTTAGAAACATTTTTTCCTTCCCAGTTCTCCTCTCCACAGGACTGTAGAGGACGGAGCAAAACATTTGTAAACCAGTGGTTTTAACAATCAGTTCGTAGAGATTCCTTGATTTCATTTTAATTTGAAGGGAGCCTTGAAAAACCTGTTGTTTTTGTTTGTTTCCATAGTTTAATGTGTTCCAATTTCATGTAACGCTATGTGTGCATGGTGATGCACATGAAAGAATAATGTGTTGGCTGAATATCACCTCTGCTTACACTTCCAAAGTCATAAGTGCTTGCATCAGTACATTTTCACACTACGTTATGGAGAAATGCCATTCCTTAGATCTCCCTGTTTGCAACATGAATCCAGCTAAATTCCAAAAGTCCCTTTTTTCCTAAATCGTAGGTCAGTGTTCACTTGATTTTCACCTAGCTTAGAGGTGATGAAAGATAGGGTGTCCTTGCTTTACTGTTTCTTTTTTAAAATATCCTTTCTCTACGGTTTGTGACAGTCTTTGTTGGGTGAAAAATTAAATGTTGTTACAGCTATATTACCAAGGGCAAGTGTGATGCTCGGCGGTATAGATGGTGTAAAAATTGAATAAATGCTCATTTCTGCTTAAGTTGTAAAGGATTTCTCTCACATATACACCATCCATCCATCCATTAATTCTTCTTTCCCCCCCCAAGCATTTATACATTGCTGGATGGAAATAAAACCAGCTACAATTGTTGTAAAGGATTTTTCTCACACATGCATACACCATCCATCCATCCATTAATTCCTTTTTTACAAGCATTTATACATTGCTGGATGGAAATAAGATCAGTTACACTGTTTTTAAGTACCTCACCTTTAAATCTGTTGGACCCATGGAAATCCATAAAAACACGAGTGAAAAATCTCCCGCCTGGACCATTTTTATATCTAAAACAGTAAAAAAAAAAACCTATTTCCATATGCAGCTGCTATTTTTAGCTGTAGAGGTATGATGTTCATGCCTAACGCCTATTTGCAGGAAAAGGAAATTGGTGAAAATTACTTTCCATTAGAAGGGAAATTGCTGTGGGCTGTAACTCGAGGTTTTCTGCTTATGACAAGGGGCTCTATATCCTAGGTAAAGTGCAGCGATTTCATATCAAGATGTCTTTGGGTGCCACCAGGATGCCAAGTCTTTTACTGAGAAGAGCTAGGAAGGAGGGCAAAAGCGTTGGACTTGATATAACAAATTCACAGCAGAAACTTTGATGCCGGGTGTACAACACGTCTGACTAGCACACACAACTTCGCTTTCCCAAGCTAATTTCTTGCTTTCTGTACAAAGCCACAGGTATTCTCTTTCTTTGCCTGATCCTAGAGATAAGGAGCTTTCTGTTCTGGTCCTCTATCTAATCTATCATCTATCTATCTATCTATCTATCTATCTATCTATCTATCTATCTATCTACCTACCTATCATCTACCTACCTATCTATTATCTACCTACCTAACTAACATCTACCTACCTATCATCTACCTATCTATCAACTACCTACCTACCTACTTATCATCTATCTCTAAAATTTATTGGTCGCCCATCTTACCATAAGGTAACTAATTATTCTTGCCTTATCTAGGAGCCCAGTACCAGTTAGACACTTAAAATATGAAGTCCTCCACTTACAACCCAAAGCACTAAAAAAAGTGGTTATCAGTCTCGAATCCCTTTGGGCCCACAAGAGATCTTGTCCAAGCCACCTTGAATTCCATCAACTCTTATCTACCGCCAATTTGGTCAGATTCTTGTGGAAAGCTTTAGCATGCAATAAACCTGTAGTTATTTGAACCGCCTTGCTTCCCGATTTATTGCTCCTGGCACCGGAATGGGACAGCTTGCCACAGTCAACTCGCTATGGGACAACTCACTGCAGGAAAATCCAACAATTCAATTTAATTATTTAAAATAATTAAAAAATTAATTTTTGTCATTCACCTTTCATTTTGTCCCTCCTTTCGGCATCCTTTTTTTAATGATTCTATTCTGCTATTCTTTTGATATTAATGTAACTCTCGTCCTGCAACGAGTTGGCCATGGTGAGTTGTAGACCCCCTGAGACCATCCAGCTGATTGGGAAGGGAGCAGGCCAATGCAAGCAGACAAAATCAGAAAGAAGGAGAAACAATATTAAGTTCTAAATTCCTTCCCATTGATTGACGTTCCCATCCCACCAGTTGGATGAGAAGGTTGGCGTTTCAAATTTGGATAATTGTACGGTAAATAAGATGTCCTCAGAAGCAACACACATTCACATCCCTGCAGGTATTCAGATAGTCCTCGACTTACAACAGTTTGTTTAGTGACCGTTCAAAGTTACAACGGCACTGAAAAAAGTGACTTATGACTGTTTTTCACATGACCATTGCAGCCTCCCCATGGTCCCATGATCAAAATTCAAATGCTTGGCAACTGACTCATATTTATGACGGTTGCAGAGTTCTGGGGTCATGTGATTCCCTTCTGATGAGCAAAGTCAATGATTCCCTTAACAACCAGGTTACTAACTTAACAACTGCACTGATTCACTTAACAACTGTGGCACGAAAAGTCAAAATGAGGCAAAACTCACTTAACAAATGTCTCGCTTAGCAACAGAAATTTTGGGCTCCATAGTGGTCATAAGTCAAGATTCATAACCCTCTAACGAATCTGTAGAATAGGCATTGGAGAGAACACTGAAAACTGGAGGATTACCTGTATTCTAGTTACAAACACTTGGCCAACTCCATATTATAATCCGATTTCCATCTGCAAAGTCGCCGGGGGAGAACTTGTGCTGGCTACGGCCGGCCAAATTTTTTTTTTTTTTAAAGCAAGATTAATACTGATTTTGATGCCTCTCCTAATCAGAAGTGGCAGAGACCTGTGTGGTCACACAGCACTTCCCCTTCATTTGTTTATGTAGAACAACACAACTCCTGCTGAGTAGAGTTAGGAAACAAACCACCCACAGAGACACTCTAATTATCACCAAAGGAAACAAGCTTTTGATCTGCGGAAGGTGATATTTCTATCTTTCCAAAAAGACTGGCGGTTGTGAATACAGGCAGTCCTCGACTTACAACAGTTCATTTAGTGACCGTTCAAAAGCCACGGGTATTCTCTTTCTCTCTGGCCTGGAGGTGGAGCTCTTGCCTCACAATCAGGAGGCTGTGAGTTCGATCCTAGGTAGAGGCAGCTATTTCTCTTTATGGGCACAATGAGAATATATCTGCTGAACAAAACTCCGCATTGGCGACAGGAAGG
This sequence comes from Thermophis baileyi, assembly GCA_003457575.1. Lineage (NCBI taxonomy): Eukaryota > Metazoa > Chordata > Lepidosauria > Squamata > Dipsadidae > Thermophis > Thermophis baileyi. The sequence continues at coordinate 1,009,783 of QLTV01012196.1, forward strand.
GCATCCGGCCAGTAAACACTCTGCTAGCTCCATTCAGTTGCCCAGACTCCACCCCGCAAGGAATTCTGGGGTCGTTAAAAGATGATGATTTAGTGACAATGACACTGAAAAAAGCGACTTATGACCGTTTTCACAGTTACGACCTTTCCAGCATCCCCGTGATCGTGCGATCAAAATTCGGACGCTTGGCAACTGGTTCATATTTATGACGGTTGCAGTGTCCCAGGGTCATGTGATCCCCTTTTGTGACCTTCTGACGAGCAACGTCGATGGAGAAGCCAGATTCGCTTGACAACCGGATTACTAACTTATCAACTGCAGTGATTCACTTAACAACTGAGGCAAGAAAGGTTGTAAAACGGGGCAAAATTCACTTAAGCAATGTTTCACTTAACAACAGAAATTTGGGGCTCAATTGTGGTCGTAAGTTGAGGACTACCTGTACAGTTCTTAAAGCAAGGGTGTCCAACCTTGGCAACTTGAAGACCTGGGGACGTCAACTCCCAGAATGGCTGGCTGAGGAATTCAAGGAGTTAAAAGTCCACAGGTCTTAAAAGTTGCCAAGGTACGACACCCCTATTTTAAAGTTTGGAAGGCTGGGGAAGCTTTTCTTGAGGGAGATTATCTCTAGCTTCCAACCATGAATGGAGACCATTCTGTGGTTGATGATGGCTTGAGAAGAACTAATAGACCCTCAGTGAGAGGGATTATGCCCATCTGAAATATCTCCATCAATGGTTACATACTTGTGGACGTCAACTCCCAGAATTCTCCAGCCAGCATAGCTGGCTGTAGAATTCTGGGAGTTGAAGTCCACAAGTCTTAAAGTTGCCAAGTTTGGGGACCCCTGGTGTATATGAATCTATCTACCTATCTCTTCACCACTTATGGAAGCTTACAACTATAAGAGAGTCATAAAACACTAAAACGCAATATTTAATAATAATATTGGTATCCTCCATGGTTGAAGGTGGACTTTCCATAAATTGTGAAAAGCAAGCTGTTTCTCAGGACTTCGGAAACCCAATTGTGTGATTTAAGTTGGGTTGATACTAGAGTTGCATTTAGATTACATCAGTTGGTTGATTTTCCTACTGAACGTTTAAATTCCAGATTTTTTTATGTTGGACTCTTTAAGTGGTGGAATGCCTGAAGACAGCAGAATAGAAGAGAAAGAACTGGAGAAAATCACACATACGAAGAAGACCTGCAGATAGAAGTGGAACGACTGTGGCAAGAGAAAGCAAGGGTAGTACCAATAGTCATAGACACCTTGGCTGCCATCCCAAAACAACTGGAGCACCCCTTGAACACCATCGGCATTGACAAAAATCACCAGCAGTCAATTGCAAAAGGCAGTTTTACTAGGAATAGTTTACGTCCTGCCCAGGGGTGGGTTCTAACTTACCTCGCCGCCGGTTTGCTTCCTCCCGCGCCACTCGGCTTCTGCGCAAGCGCAGAAGCAAAAGAAGCCAAAAATAGCCAAAAAAAGCCAAAAACAAGATGGTGGCGCATGCGCAGTGCCAAAACCTCGGCTTCTGCACATGCGCAGAAGCAAAAACCAGCAAAAAATTCCACTCCCCAAAAAAAAAATTCCCCCAATAAAATTTCCACACAAAAAGATGGTGGCGTCCACAGACCGGCACCGACAGAAATGGCTCCGTGATGTCACCACCGGTTTACTACCGGTTCTATAGAACCAGTGCGAACTGGGAGGAACCCACCTCTGGTCCTGCCTTTATGATATATACTGTCTTTATTGATACCTTTAACACCATCAAACAGCTCCCTACCCCAGGTCCTTGGGAAGGACTTGATAGGTGGATAAAAATGCCAACTCCAGTCTAAACATCTGTCTGACTTATGAAGAATCATGATAATGAGGAGGAGGAGGAGGAGGAGGAGGAGGAAATGATGTTAAGAGCCGTGGTGGCACAGTGGTTAGAATGCAGGCTACTTCCCCTGACTGCCGGCTGCCAGCAGTTTGACAGTTCAATCCTCACCGGTTCCAGATTGACTAAGTCTCCTGTCCTTCCGAGGTCGGTAAAATGAGGACCCAGACTGTTGGGGGCAATAGGCTGACTCTATAAAACTGCTTAGAGAGTGCTGTAAAGCACGGTGAAGCGGTATATAAGTGCTTTTGCTATTGCTATTTGCTCCTTCCAACAGAAAAGAAGTCAGTCAATCAATCAGAATAGTGCTGGAAGAGACCTTGGAGATCTTCTAGTCCAACCCCCTGCTCAAGCAGGAGACCCTATACCCGTGATGGCGAACCTATGGCACGCGTGCCACAGGTGGCACGCGGAGCCATATCTGAAGGCACTCGAGGTGTTGCCCTATGTCAGCTCCAGCACGCATGTGCGCGCTGGCCAGCTGATTTTTGGTGTTCCGGAGGGGGGGGGAGGCCATTTTCGCCCTCCCCAGGCTTCAGGAAAGCCTCCTGAAGCCTGGGGAGGGTAAAAAATGGCCCAACGGCCCAATTGGAAGTTCGTTTCCGAACTTCCGGTAGGCCCGTTGGATCTGTTTTTCGCCATCTACAGGCTCCGGAGGCTTTCCTGAAGCCTGGGGAGGGCGAAAATGGCCTCCCCCCACCTAACGGGCCTACCGGAAGTCCGGAGGCTTCAGTGAGGTCTGTGCACATGCGCGGAGGGGGCAGCAGGGGGGGTTGTGCACGCATGTGCGGGGGGAGGGCATTGCATTATGGGTATGGGCACGCGCGTGCACGTTTTGGGCACCCGAGCAAAATAAGGTTCGCCATCACTGCCCTATACCATTTCAGACTTTATTTATTGCAAAGACATGTTGGAGTTACAGCTGGCGTTGGGCAGGAAAAGCTGCCCAAAACATTGATCCGCAATCAAAAGATAAATTGGGATGCCCATGAATCAGATCAGATCAATTAGATCCAGCCGAATGCGTGTCAAAATTGCTTCCCCAACCCCTTCCAAAAATCGATTCCCGAAACCTTGGAAGCTCGCCCAAGCCCAGCAGCCCATCTGACCCCTGATCTTTGCTGCAGGACATCTGAAGAGGTGTTGGAGGGAATCCTGATGTTCCAGAGAATCGGGGAGGAGGGGGGGGGAGACGGCTTTTCATGGGCCCCCGTGATCAGCTGCAAAAGCCCTTCAAAACACTTTGCTTTACAGCTCTGCAGGCTCTTCCCGGTGAATTAGTGCAAAGAGATTCTCTCCTGCCAAATTGCCCAACTGGGTCAGGCTTTCACAAAAGAGCCGGTAATTTCTTCTCATAAGCTGCTGTCTTATTGTGCAAACCTCTTTTGTTGTGGCTGCTTTTTGTCACAGGAACAGCCAGGCATCAAATTTTAATTCCTCCGTTGAAAGTGCAGAGGGAGACAGGCCCCCCCTCTTTATATTTTTTCCGACGCATCCTGCAAAATATACCGCCTTTGCGGTGCGATCAAATGAACTCCGGCTTTTGTTACGGCAACCACAAAACAAAAGGGGCGAGAGCAAAGGTATAATGTTCAATTCTGAGAAGCCGTAAAATAGTGGTTTTTCCTCCCTGCTATTTGATCTTGATCTTGATGTGTATTGTGGCCCTAGGAGGGCCTTTTCCAAGCATTTTGAAGTACTTTAGAAGAGTCTAATAAGACTTCCTTTGCAAATATATTTATAGGAGGATAATCCCACGGTGTAGATCGTTCAGTCGATTGTGGGTTAGCATGAGTTAGATTGGTGACCCAATCTTTTGCGTGGGGAACTTTGTATTCCTCGGAAGAAGAGGGGGTCAACTTATCCTCCAAAGCACCTGAAGGTAAGACAAGAAACAAAGGATGGAAACTAATCAAGGAGAGAAGCAACCTAGAACTAAGGAGAAATTTCCTGACAGTGAGAACAATTAATCACTGGAACGGCTTTCCTTCAGAAGTTGTAGGTGCTCCATCACTGGAGGTCTTCAAGAAGAAACGACAGCCATTTGTCTAACATGGTATAGGATTGCCTGCTTGAGCAAGGCACTAGATAATGGCCAATGGTCTTCAAGAAGAAACGACAGCCATTTGTCTAACATGGTATAGGATTGCCTGCTTGAGCAAGGCACTAGATAATGGCCAATGGAATTGAAAAGACGTGGATCTCTTGTGGCAATGCAAGGATTCTAAACTGATGACACACAAGGGGTTGGACTAGAAGACCTCCAAGCTCCCTTCCAACTCTGTTATTTTGTTATTCGAAAATTACAGGGGAAGTTAACTGGGCCAGAGCAAAAATCCCACCTCCAGAATATAAATTAATCATTAATCTATAGTCAGTGCATATACGGTATAAAGAAAATAATTATTCTGCGTTCAAAAGATGGGGAGCAAGGGAGGGTAGGATAAGCTTTGATTTGTCATTCTTGCCCAACTTTTGTTCTCATCAGCTCAACGTTAAGACTGCTATGATGTCAGAGAAGAGCAGGCAGAGCTGGAGGGCAGAGTTAAATGTGTCATCAGTTTAGAATCCTTGCATTGCCACAAGAGATCCACGTCTTTTCAATTCCATTGGCCATTATCTAGTGCCAGTTTAGTGCTGCTAAGGCTCTGGTTGCCATCGAGTTAACCTGTCAAGACCCCTAAGCCTTGCTTCCCTCAAGGTCATCTCCTACAGGATCATCTCCTACAAGCTGAACTGTCCTATTGTTCTGACCTAGGCTTCCTGATACAATAATACAGCACAAACGGAATCCCAAAAACCTCTTTTTATTTTTAACGGCTGTGAATTAAGTTCATTCCCAGCCGTAATAAGTCCCAAACAATGATAACTTCAGCTGACTGCTAGCTGCAGTTCGGCGGTTCAAATCTCACCGGCTCCAGGTTGACTCAGCCTTCCATCCTTCCGAGGTGGGTAAAATGAGGACCCAGATTGTTGGGGGCAATAGGCTGACTCTGTGAACCGCTTAGAGAGGGCTGTAAAAGCACTGTGAAGCGGTATATAAGTCTAAGTGCTATTGCTATTAAGAGCCTAAGTGGCGCAGTGGTTAGAATGCAGTGTTGCAGGCTAACTCTGCCCACTGCCAGCAGTTCAGTCATGATCGCCTCAAGGTTGACTCAGCCTTCCATCCTTCCGAGGTGGGTAAAATGAGGACCCAGATTGTTGGGGGCAAAATGCTGACTCTGTAAACCGCTTAGAGAGGGCTGTAAAGCACTGTGAAACGATATATAAGTCTAAGTGCTATTGCTATTGCTATTGCTATAACAAGTCCGGCAGAAGTCTTTCGGACCAAGGCAAATAAGTATGAACCTTTATCTTTCTTGACATGCTGCCAAAGTCCTAATTGGCAAGGAACTTGGCAAGGCCAAACAGAAACACGAGTCAGAACCGAAATGCTGAGAATTGAACCAAGTTGCTTCCTACAATGAGCACATCCATTAGCTCCACTTTTATAGCCAATTATCTCCAAGCCTTACTCCCGAGTAGTCCTTCTCCACTGTAACTCTTCTTGCCTTCTGACAGCTCTGCGCATGCACGCATTGGGAACAGGCTCCCCCTGTTCCTCTGCCTCGCTCATGTCAGCCTCTGGAGGCTCTGGAGTCAGCACAGACCTCCCAGATGGCCCATGTTCCTCCCCAGCCTCCTCGCTGTCCGACTCTGCTGCCCGCTCTGCAGGCCGCTGGCGGATCACAACACCTACCTTGCCTGCATATCCTGGGAAAGGAAGATCCTTCCCATCTAAGAGATTAGTGTAGGAGAATCAAAGATATTATTTTTTTATTCTTATAGCCTGCTGAGGCCCAGTTGATGCTCACCTTGAAGGTACGTTTTCAAACGGCTGTTAAAAATGGTTGTTTTGGAAGATGAGATTGTTGCTATCCAATTGAAGATCAGTGCAGGATACTATGACCCTGTCTTTAAATTACATTAAACTAAATTAAATTATATGCTACATGATATCCAATGATTCTGGACTGTTAAGCCCTTTTTGAAAAATATGGCAACCACTGGGAGAAACTCCTGGAATGAGGCTGTCTACAAAAGTAGTAATTAAATTATGCTGAAGACAAACTTTGCTGAAGTAGAAGAGTTCAGAAAGAGTTCAGTACCTTTATCCAACTGTACACTCCTCGACATATGTGCAAAAAAAAAAAAAGAAATAAGAAATAAATGCATGCAATACCGCTGTGGTGGCGCAGTGGTTAGAGTGGAGTATTGCAGGCTGATTCTGCCAACTGCCAGCAGTTCGATCCTGACCATCTCAAGGTTGACTTCCATCCTTCCGAAGGTCAGTAAAATGAGGACCCAGATTGTTGGGGGCAAGAGGCTGACTCTGTAAACTGCTTAGAGAGGGCTGCAAAGCCCTGTGAAGCGGTATATAAGTGCTATTGCTATTAGGAACCCTGGTGGCGCAGTGGTTAGAATGCAGTATTGAAGGCTAACTCTGCCCACTGCCAGCAGTTCGATCCTAATCAGCTCAAGGTTGACTCAGCCTTCCATCCTTCCGAGGTGGGTAAAATGAGGACCCAGATTGTTGGGGGACAATAGGCTGACTCTGTAAACTGCTTAGAGAGGGCTGCAAAGCCCTGTGAAGCGGTATATACCGGTAAGTCTTAGTGCTATTGCTATTTAGATTGGGAAGTTTGAAATTTTAATGTACACTCCTTCGTTCATGATGGACTTTTCCCCTCCCAATCCCAAATAACGTTTGAGCTGGAAAGAAAATACATCTTGGTCTTTGGAATTGTCTGTTGCCACATCTTCCAGGGATGAGTCTGGTGGTGTGGCCCCCCACCGATGTGCGCATGCACAGAGCTGCCAGGAGAAGGGAACAATTAAGGAACAGGTTGACTCGGGAGTAAAAGCATAAGGGGACGCTGAATGGTCCCTCCCATAGGAAATAAATAGGAGCGAAAGGGGAGTGGTGTTTGCAGGAGACAATTAGTTCATTTGTGTGAAGATTTGCTTATCTGAGAGACTCCTTGCCAAGTATTTCCTTGTGCAGCGTTGCATCTGGAAGCTATCGGCCTGGCAACTATCCAAGGACTGATAAGGTCTGTGGTTGCAATTCACCCTTGAAAGACTGTTTGCCGGGACTTTGCTGGATGTGAATGCTAGAAATTCACATTAGCCAAATAAAAAGGGGTTTTTTGGGACAAGGAGTCTGTTTTGTGATTTGGTGAAGCCTAGGCCAGAACATCTGGTGGTGTGGGTGTGCAGTGGATGAAGGGACTGTCATGCCCTGGGGGGGGGGAAGTCTGGCTCAGTTGCAATGCAGACTGTCCAAGGGGACTCACTCGCCCCCCCCTTCAGCAATCCCTCCTGGCATCTCCGCACCTTGCTGAAGTGCGCGACTCATGAACAAGCAACAAGATCCTGAACTCCCCAACAAGATTTGACCACATAGTTGTTTCATAGTTAAAATCACAAAACTGCATCTCACTTACTTTGGCCGTGTCGTGCGGGGGAGTTCACTGAACAAAGCGATTATGTTTGGAAGAGTCAGTGGCAAAAGGAAACCAGGCCACCAAAGAACACGGTGGATAACGTCATCATCCTGTTCATATTCAGCAGAGGGAGTATTTACCGTATTTTTTGGAGTATAGGACGCACTTCCCCCCCCCCAAAAAAAGAGGGTGAAAATTTGGGTGCGTCTTATACACCGAATGTAGCCCTGCCCACCCGTCCCCACCCTTTGGCCTCTGCCTCCCAGCAATTTGCCTCCTTGCAGCAAACAGCAAGTTTCAGTTTCAGCTTCAGCACAGCCTGATTAAGAGCCAAGGTGGCGCAGTGGTTAGAGTGCAGCACTGCAGGCTACTTCAGCTGACTGCTAGCTGCAGTTCGGCGGTTCAAATCTCACCGGCTCAAGGTTGACTCAGCCTTCCATCCTTCTGAGGTGGGTAAAATGAGGACCCAGATAGTTGGGGGCAATATGCTGACTCTGTGAACCGCTTAGAGAGGGCTGTAAAGCACTATGAAGCGGTATATAAGTCTAAGTGCTATTGCTATTGCTATTGATTAGCACAAGCAGGTGATTGTCGGTTGGATCGGCCTCCCGACCATCAGCTGTTTCAGGCTGCAGGGAGGCAGAGGCAGAGGCAGAATTTTTTTTCCCTTGTGCTAATCAGGCTGTGCTGAAAGTGAAACTGAAACAGGCTGTTTGCTGTTTGCTGCAAGGAGGCAAATTGCTGGGAGGCAGAGGTAGAGGCAGATGTATTTTTCTTGTTTCCCTCCCCAAAAAAGGTAGGTGCGTCTTATACTTCGGAGCGTCTTATATTCTGAAAAATACGGTAAGTTCCCATAGGAACAAAGCGTGTCTTGTTGGAAGCAACTCCAGCATCTGGCTTGTCTATTGTGACTCTTGGAATCTAGTTATTTATGACCCCACCTTGTTGACACTAGCTCAGTCTCTCCTTTGATCTGGCATCGTAAATCTTCAGCTTAACTTTGGATAACTCAACTTGGAAAGTTACCTTGTTCATCTAAGTCTTATCTACAGAAATTGCTGTTTCCTTCCAGTGTCTGCCTCACACATTCAGACTCCTGTAACCTTAGAATAAAAATAGTATTAGCATTCACAGCTTTGGTTTCCTGATCTGGCTGACAATGAGAGACCCCCCTGGAGGTCCCAATTAGACATCCAAAAAAAAAAAAATAACAGCAAGATGTTTATCCAAACCACATTCCCTTCTAGCACTGATGAAGTTACCTAGTTTGGTAATGAAACGTCTGCAAGGAAACCACCAAGTTCAGAGAGCACCAAGGACCCCACAAGGAGTCTTATACTCACAATACTAGCCAGGATGCTTTGGTAACCTCTTGGCCTGCTAACACTAAAAGAAGCATTGAGAAACCAACATTATCACGATAATGGATTTAGATGTGGAGTTCTTGGTGCTCCGAGCTTGATTGTTGATTTGCAGACATTTCATTACTCAAATGTCTGCAAACAAATAATAAAACTCAGACAGCCCCGAGAACTCTGCGTTTCAACCCTGAGCTACAGATATTCTCGTCTACTGGAATTTAGATGCATTAATTGAAACGAACTGAGTAGTAATGTTATTAAACGGTTGTTGTTTTTTCCCCCAGGAAAAAACAGGACTGGGGAGGTACCTATTTCTCCAGAAGGTGAATTCCTCTAGCACGGAATGGCAAAAGGCAGGGAGAGATAATTCATTTTGCTATGTAATCTATTACATTTTCCTCCTTTGCTTTTCAAAAACATTATCCTAAAATCAATAGTGTTTGCATTATTCAGATGTCTCATTCCTGGCTGCCAAAAGACAGGAAGGTTAAAATGACAAAGAGGTCTCATCTCGACAGATTATTCATGGTCTCATCTCATTATCTTCTGTTAAATAGGGCTTTGTAAAATCAATATCGCAGAATCCTTTTCCTCCTTAAAAAAAAAAGGCAATCTATTTGTGCTTTTCTTTCTTCTCCCTTCTCTCATTTGGTGGGGGAAGGAGGAGGAGAGGAGTTTTTATTTGATCTGCGATACCTAAATGAGTTTTGAGAACTAATCGGGTTCAATATTTGGAAGGGGTAGAATCAAATCCTGCGTCGACAGGACTGAACGTTGTCAAGAATTCAGAAGAGGGGAACCCCACAATTCCTTTGGGGGGCTGGAAACGATTATTTAAGCTGGAGCTGATTGCCTTGGCTTTCCTTAGAATAGGGGTGTCAAACTCGATTTCATTGAGGGCCGCATCAGGGTTGTGTTTGACCTCGGGGGGCCAGGGTGGGCGTGGCCAGCTTGACGTCACTCGTGTCGGGGGCGCCTGTGGTGGCCCGAACGCTTTGCCAGCGAAAATGGGCTCCTGAGCTCCGTTTTGGCTGCAACGACCTCCTGCAACCCTCTGCCAGCGAAAACAGAGCCCTCCCGAGCTCCGTTTTCGCTGGCAGAGGCACTGCGGGCTGGTCCTTCGCTGTTTCCAGGGCAGATCTAAGCACCTCTTGGGCTGGATCTGGCCCCCGGGCCTTGAGTTTGACACCCCTGCCTTAGAGGGATGAGGTGAAGAAGGCCACAGAAGTCACAAAGCAAAGTCAAGGCCAATGCAGAAATTAGGGAAGAACCAATCCCCCAAATCCTTGGGTGATCCAGATTGTCGGTAAGTTCTCTGAAGAGTGATGCTGGCCCAGAGTCAAACATCAGAAGGCTGAATAACAGAACTGGGAGCATTAAAAAAAATAAAAATCTGAGAATGGCTGTAATAGCAATAGCACTTAGACAAGAGATGTCAAACTCAATTTCATTGAGGGCCGCATCAGGGTTGTGTTTGACCTGGGGGGGGGCTAGGGTGGGCGTGGCCAGCTCAACATCACTCGTATCAGGGGCGCCTGTGGAGGCCCAAGCATTCTGCCAGTGAAAACAGGCTCACAAGCTCTGTTTTTGGCTGCAACAGCCTCCTGCCACAGTCTGCCAGCAAAAACAGAGCTCGGGAGGGCTGCCCACGACCCTCGCATGCTCCGTTTTAGGCTGCGATGGCCTCCTGCCACAGTCTGCCAGCAAAAACAGAGCTTGGGAGGGCTGCCCACGACTCTCGCATGCTCCGTTTTAGGCTGCGATGGCCACCTGCCACAGTCTGCCAGCAAAAACGGAGCTCGGGAGGGCTGCCCACGACTCTTGCATGCTCCGTTTTAGGCTGCGATGGCCTCCTGCCACAGTCTGCCAGCAAAAACGGAGCTCGGGAGGGCTGCCCGCGGCCCTCCTGAGCTCCATTTTCGCTGGCAGAGGCACCGCGGGCCAGTCCTGTTTCCAGGGCAGCCCTGCGGGCCAGATCTAAGCACCCCACAGGCCAGATCAGGCCCCTGGGCCTTGAGTTTGACACCCCTGACTTAGACTTATATACCAACCCATAGTGCTTTACAGCAGCGGCTTCCAATCTTTTGGGTACCAGGGACCGGTTCCATGGAGAAAGGTTTTTCCGCGGACTGGAGGAGGTGTGGTTTTGCATTCTGCCTGCATCCTGCGGATGGGGCTTCGCTTTTTTGCGTGGATTGATTTCTGGCATGCCACGTACCATGGGTTGGGGACCCCTGATTTACAGTCTAGTCCCCCAGTATCAAGGAAACCTTGGGGAAACCTTGGGATGTTGATAGGTCAATAGCAAAGTCTTACCATTCCCAGTCTGGCTGAGTGTCACTACAACAGAAAGTGCAGAACCTGCAAAGGACTTTCTGACGGATAGGAACCAGTACAAGATTTTCAGAGTCCCAAAGGTGCTTTTTCTGGAGGCAACTGGACTTTCTGTTTTTTTCTTTTGAAGACGTTTCGCTTCTCATCCAAGAAGTTTCTTCAGCTCTGACAGGATGGTGGGGGAATGGAAAGTTTTATATTCCTTGAAGACAGCTGGTCATCTGCATCCTTTTAGCAGGGGTCGTTGAAGCACTTGGAGGTTTATCAAGGACCCACTAAATGGATGCAAATGACCAGCTGTCTGCAAGGAATATAAATCCTTCCATTCCCCACCATCCTGTTAGAGCTGAAGAAGCTTCTTGGATGAGGAGCGAAACGTCTTCAAAAAGAAAAAAACAAGAAAGTCCAGTTGCTTCCTGAAAAAAGCACCTTTGGGACAACCATGACCTGGATGACTGAGAATCTCTACAGACTTTAAGCTTTTTCAGAGGGTGTTTTAGAAGGGCGGGAAAGGATTTGATGGTCCAGAAGAGGAGAACGGCAGCAGAGATGAATACGGCACTCACAGTATGATTTGTAACTGTTTCACGAGCTCAAATATTATGCTCGGTGGTAGCAGAGCTACCAGGCAATCTATCCCCTTTCCCTGCGCCTGGGAAAATTCACAATGCTCTTCTTCTCTCGCTCCCTTTATCACTCCTGTGGTGTGGGGTGGTTTTTTTTGTTGTTGTTGTTGTTGTTTTCATTTCTCTGGTCCTGCCTTTCCTCTTTTTCTGCCCCCCACTCACCCACCCACCCACCCACCCACCAGCATGCAACAGCATAAAAATAAATAAATAAAATGGCAAGCGCCGCTGTAGATCTTGGAAGCTGTGGCTCAGTTCAGAGATCATAAAACTCTCTGAGCCGAAGGCAGTTAGATCCAGCTGGGTCAAGGCATTTGTCTGTGGGAGGCTCAGAAGCCCTTGTCCCCCACCGGCCCAGTTCCACACTCAAATGTTCAAAAGGCCAGCGATGGATACTGACATCATCTCTGCTTAGGGCAAAGAGGTGCATCTCCAACTCTGAGGGCCATCTGGGGACTTTAAGGTACCAGGCCTCCAGAAGTTGCTATCAAATTGAAATTATGAAATAGGTGACTAGAGGATAATAAGATGAAGTAGGGCAGTGATGGCGAACCTTTTTAGGCTCGGGTGCCAAAAGGGCGTGTGCGTGTGTGCCCACACCCATCATGCAATGCCCTCCCCCCGTGCATGCGTGCACAACCCCCCCCCCTGCCCCCCCCCGCATGAGCGCAGGCCTCACTGAAGCCCCCGGACTTCCGGTAGGCCCATTGGGCCGTTTTTCGCCCTCCCCAGGCTTCAGGGAGGCCTCCGGGGCCCGGGGATGGGGAAAAACGGGCCCAGCGGGCCTACCGGAACTGCCCACACCCATAATGCAATGCCCTCCTCCCCCGCGCATGTGCACACAACCCCCTGCACGCTGCCCCCCCGCACATGTGCGCAGGCCTCACTGAAGCCTCTGGACTTCCGGTAGGCCCATTGGGCCATTTTTCGCCCTCCCCAGGCTTCAGGAAAGCCTCCTTTCACCCTCCCCAGGCCTCCCAGGCCTCCTTTCGCCCTCCCCAGGCTTCAGGAAAGCCCATTTTTCACCATCCACATCCTGAAGCCTGGGGAGGGAAAAAAATGGCCCAATGGGCCTACGGGAAGTTCATTTATGAACTTCCGGTAGGCCCGTTGGGTCTGTTTTTCGCCATCCACAGGCTCCGGAGGCTTTCCTGAAGCCTGGGGAGGGTGAAAACGGCCTCTCCCCGCCCTCCGGAAAGCCAAAAATCAGCTGGCCAGCGCGCACATGCGCACTGGAGCTGACATAGGGCAACACCTCACATGCCCTCAGATATGGCTCCGCGTGCCACCTGTGGCACGGGTGCCATAGGTTCGCCATCACGGAAGTAGGGGGTCTCCTTGCACTTGAACTTAATGCTTGATGGCTTCATGACACAACCATGGAGTTTGTTTGGCAGCAATAAGTAAGTGGCTTTGGAATATCTTCTCTCTCTCTCTCTCTCTTCTCTTCTCTCTTTCTCATCTATCTATTATCTCTATCTATCTATCTATCTATCTATCTATCTATCTATCTATCTATCTATCTATCTATCTATCTCCTATCACCTATCAATCTATCTATCATCTATCTATCTATCTATCTATCTATCTATCTATCTATCTATCTATCTATCTATCTATCTATCTATCTATCTATCTATCTATCTATCTATCTATCTATTTTTCTAACTATCTCAATATATTTCTGTAGGTTTCAATCTTTTTCTGTCACTTAG
>QLTV01012196.1:1046850-1057570 GCA_003457575.1 Thermophis baileyi
CGCATCTTTTCTCTTTTTTTGAATCTTTTTTTTTATTTTTTTTTATTTTTTTCCCGGGTTTTTTTTTCTTCTGCGCATGCGCAGAAGCCGAGTTTCCGGCACTGCACATGCGTCGCCATCTTGTTTTTGGCTTTTTTGGGGGGGGATTGTTTTTATTTTTCGGCACCCACGCAGTGTGGCCACGCGGCGCAGGAGGAAGCGAACCGGCAGTGAGGTAAGTTAGAACCCACCCCTGGTCTCAGGGAAATCCTGCCTTAGCATTTGGCCACCACAGGCCCTCCGAGGTCAAACACAACTCTGATGTGGCCCTCCATGAAATCGAGTTTGACACCCCTGGCTTACAGGAAAACGTACCAAGAGTCTATTTGGCCTCCTTTTACCTCCTGTTCCTTTCAACCCAGAGTTAGTGGCTATCACGACATATCACTAGATATTTCATCCATTAATATTGGTGCTACAATCCCTCAATTTTTAATCATGCAAACTATCAGGCACAAGCACCTAGAACCACTTGTGAATAATCTCAAGCGGAAGTTTTATTGTTAGCCCCCCATGTTACAAAAATCTCACCAGACTAACTGCGTTCCCTTAGGGATGATCAGATAAGGCTTCAGGGACACTGAGGGAGGTCAGGCCTGTGCCACTTTCTGCAGTGCACGGACTCTAAGCTTGCCCCCTTCTTAACACCTCCCTCCAGTCTAGTTGGATATTCCACCACACACTAACTGGGTAATTAGGGAGTTGTTAGACCACCTTATTTTGCAGAGACAGAATCTTCCTTTGGAGTGAACGAACAGTGAACTGTAAGAAACAGAGTATACTTTGATATGGGAAAAGATTCATACCAGGGGTGAAATCCAGCAGGTTCTGACAGGTTCTGGAGAACTGGTAGTGGAAATTTTGAGTAGTTCGGAGAACCGGCAAATACCACCTCTGGCTGGCCCCAGAGTGGGGTGGGAATGGAGATTTTGCAGTATCCTTCCCCTGGAGTGGGGTGGGAATGGAGATTTTGCAGTATCCTTCCCCTGGAGTGGGGAGGGAATGGAGATTTTGCAGTATCCTTCCCCTGGAGTGGGGTGGGAATGGAGATTTTGCAGTATCCTTCCCCTGGAGCGGGGTGGGAACGGAGAGTTGGCAGTATCCTTCCCCTGGAGTGGGGTGGGAATGGAGATTTTGCAGTATCCTTCCCCTGGAGTGGGGTGGGAATGGAGATTTTGCAGTATCCTTCCCCTGGAGTGGGGAGGGAATGGGGATTTTGCAGTATCCTTCCCCTGCCACGCCCACCAAGCCAGAACCGGTAGTAAAAAAAATTGGATTTCACCACTGATTCATACAGTTGGTCATGTGGAATGGAGCATTAGCATCAGGAAAGGGTCATCAAGCTTTGGAAGTGTTGTGAAAAAAGAGATATAATCATTCTTCTCAGTGGTAAATCAAGGGGTAAGCCATGGTTTGATGTGGCATTGCTCCTTTTCCACCAAGAGAGAGACTCACTGCCCTATTACCACAAAAAAAAGGGACACATTGTCCTCTTTGTCAGGCATGAAAGACCAGGTCCAGATGTGGAGATCCAATTAAACCAATGTATTGCTATTCATGCCTATGCCCAGGAATCTTCTTGACTAATGGTTAGCAACTGCTTGAAATTAAATAAGGCGCAATGAAATTCAAGGGAAATTGGACTTCATTCGCTTGTGGCTATGTAGCGATTCTAGGCTGATCTCTCTTTTGACTCCACCCTCATTTTCTGCCACTCATTCTCCTACATCTTTCTGCTAATCAAGAAATTCACTGCCCCATTTCACCCCAAAAGAAGAATGCTCTTTTCCTCCCAGCACCAGAAAAGCATTGTGTCCTTTCTCCAGGAATGCAGACAAACAGCAACATCACAATTGATCCATTGCTGAATATATGAACGGGCAACCCGGGGGGGGGGGATAGAAACGACCGATTTTATATTCACAGCTTTTGATTGCATTTTGACCGTACGCAATGCCTGTTCATTCACATTACCTCCAGAAATAAAGGCAGGGGGTAAATTTCATCAGTGACAGGGCTGCCAAGCGTATTTGGAAGGTTGTCAAGCCTCTGGAACACACTGGACACTTTGCGGTTAACAAGGTCATTGATCAGTTATTCCCCATTCTCCGAGACGTCGGAAAGCTCGCTTTTTAAACGTGGGTTTTCCTTCCTGCTCACTTGCCTGCATCTCAGACAGAAAACCTCCCTAGTAAGATATTAAAATTCTCTGCTGGCTTTGTCCTCAATTGTGTTATAAGCAAACGGCGATAGTGATCTTGATAGAGAGGCTATCGTGCCTCGCTTAATATGGTGTAAATATCCAAAAGTTCAAGTTCATGAGTGCTTCCTAATCTGTCAATGTAAGAACTACAGTGTGTGAGATAGGAACAGTGATGTATAACATGTACATGTCTTTTTCATCTAGATATTAGTGTGCTAGCAATGGGCAAACAACTCTCTTTGTTTTTATTTATTCTTCAAATTTATTTGCTGCCCATCTCTCAATTCAAGGCAACGGTTGGGTTTATTCTTCATTCTTGTCAGCAAGAAAGATTTTAATCTAGACAAGCTGGGTTTGTTTCTAGTTAAAGAGGAATCAAGCTAAGCTTTGAAAAGTCGGGAAACCTGAGATTGATCACTCTTCTTCCATATTATGGCTATTGTTAAAACAGGTGAACCTCATTCTTTCTTGCTAATACCACATCTGTCCCTGGATTTGGCAGAAAACTTACCTGTTTCCCCAACTAGGTGCTCAGCAGCTTCCTGCTTGATTGATATGCTTCCTTATCAAATCAAATTAAATGTCTTTATTATGGTCTTATAATAAAAGAGTACAGTTAAAAAAAAAAGAGAGAAATAGTTTAACACAACAATTTGATACCTTTACCATTAGGTTTAGAATAGAAGGTCAGGCAGTAGAAAAAGTGAAGATATCTCTTCACTTCTCACTAATCAAGGAGAGATCCAACCTAAAACTAAGGTAGAATTTCCTGACTGTTAGAACAATTAATCAGTGGAATGATTTGCCTCCAGAAGTTATGGGTACTCCAACACTGGAGGTTTTCAAAAAGATATTGGACAACCAATATCATTTGTCTGAAATGGTATAAGATTTCCTGCTTGAGCAGGGGGTTGGACTAGAAGACCTCCAAGACCTCTTACAATTCTGTTATTTTGTTATAATGGGGGAAAGGGAAAATAATAGGGCAATAAAACAATATATCTCATGAAAAGTTTTGCTTAGTTGGTGAAGGTAACCCAGAGCTCGCCTAATGTCAGACCTGCCTCAATCAGATCCCTTCAGAAAGAAAGACCTTCGACTCCGTTTGGGTGAAGCGAAAGGTTCTTTTACTAAAAGATGTGGCTGCAGTAAAGTCAGGCTAGCTCTGGGTTTCTCGTGCTCAAAAGATACAGAAAGATTTCCCCTCATCCCAGCCCTCCCCCTGTGATGAGTCCGTCTCTCAGCCAATTGGAACTCGCCAGATGTTTTGGGGTGATCCACATACTTTCTCTGGGTGCCTGGCCTTGGAAGCTGGTACAAACTGGTTCTGAGCTTCTCTGGTCTTTATAACTTGTCGTTCCCCCCTCCCTATTTCCCATCACGTACACACACAGCTTTATTGCCCATCTATCCTCCCCCCCCCTTCTTTGATGGCAGGATGTCTGTGAGGCGCCAAGCTGAACCTGGCAGACCTGACATTATTTGGCTACTTTCCGTATCATTTTATTTAACTTTCAGAGTTTTGGTCTCTCCTCCTCTCTGCGAGGCTGGGCTCTCTTCCTGCATTCACCCAAAGATCTTCAAGGACCTTGGGACAACTTCCATCATCCCTAGCAACCAAGCCAATACCGACCCAGATGCAAAAAAGGTGGGGGGGAATCTACCCGCAACTTGACAAAGGAGTAGCTAAGAATATTTTCAAGAAAAAAATTCAATTCCTCTTGGTATTTTTCTTGCCTGTGATAATATACTTTCATATTAAGTATTTCTCCCTTTTTACTTGTGATAGCTCAGACCATAGGATTCCCTTAACATTTGCATAACTTTTGGAAGATGAATTTAATATTTGTATGGTTTTTGTTTTTGCACCGTTACTTTATTTGTGGTTTGTTTATTTAAAAAAAGCTTACACACACATACATGCTAATTCCCTCTCTTGATTTGCAGTAAATTTTTGTCAGCTTTGTTTTGCAACCTGACATGTTAAATGAGGCTAACTGGATTGCTGCCCTTTTAAATTTCTGGCATTTAGTTCTGGGTTTTTTTAGCCCTTTCTATTACAAACAGCCTTACAGGAATGGAAACAAATTGTTGTTTGCTTCAGATTCATTATTCACTGTTTTTCATAGTAGAAAGCCGGAGAAAAATCCATTAGCTTTCAGCTCGGTTGTGTAGTTTTCTAACCTACCCAGTTCACTCCCCCAAATCAGTTGCATTTATTGTCTCATGTATATATGACAATATGCATTATGTATTATTATATGGGTACAATAAAGAAATATAAATGTCAGCTATCTATCATTTCACTGGATGTGCCATTATGAAATGCTAAATTCTGGAAGCCGCTTAAGAGGAGAAGTGGGAAGAATAATAGAATAACAGAATAACAGAGTTGGAAGGGAACTTGGAGGTCTTCTAGTCCAACCCCCTGCTCAGGCAGGAAACCCTACACCAGTGATGGCGAACCTATGGCACGCGTGCCACAGGTGGCACGCGGAGCCATATCAGAGGGCACACGAGGCGTTCCCCTATGTCAGCTCCAGCGCGCATGCGCGCGCTGGCCAGCTGATTTTCGGCCTTGGGGAAGGCCGTTTTGCCCTCCGGAGGCTTCAGGGAAGCTTCCTGAAGCCCCGGAGTGCGAAAAAACGGCCCAACGGGCAAACCGAAAGTTTGGAAAAACGCACTTGCGGTTTGCCGTTGGGCGACGGCCCAACGGGCAAACCGGAAGTCCGTTTTTCCGAACTTCCGGTTTGCCCATTTGGCCATTTTTCGCTGTCCCAGGCTTCAGTGAGGCCTGTGCGCATGCGTGGGGGCAGCGGGGGAGGGGGTTGTGCGCATGTGCAGGGGCAGCACGGGGTGTGTGTGCTGCGTGGGGGGAGGGAATGGGTGTGGGCACATGCGCGCGCGCTAGCGCGTGCACACACCCCCTTTTGGCACGCGAACCAAAAAAGGTTCGTCATCACTGCCCTAGACCATTTCAGACAAATGGTTGTCCAATCTCTTCTTAAAAAAACTCCAGTGTTGGAGCATCCACAACTTCTGGAGGCACATTTAATATTCAATATAAAGTGGTACCTTGGTACTCAACTGCTTTGAAACTCATCGAATTTGGTACTCGACACATTTTGACGTGAAAAATTTTGTCCCAAGTACTCATCGCTTGTTGGGTACTCAATGCGCAACTTAGAACTTGTCAGTGCCTTGTGACTCACTACATTATTCCTTAGGGGAAAAAATTGTTTGGTACTCATCATTTTTGGTACTCATCACGCCTCCTTGAACCGATTAAGTGAATCTGCCTTGCCAACTGACTTTGCTTTGTCGGAAGGTCACAACAGGTGATTACATGACCTCAGGACACTGCAACTGTCATAAATAGGAACCAACTGCCAAGCATCCAAATTTTGATCACGTGACAATGGGGATGCAGCAGTGGTCGTGTGAAAAATGGTCATAAATCACTTTTTCCAGTGCTGTTGTAACATTCAATGGTCACTAAATGAACTGTTGTAAGTCGAGAACTATCTATAACACTCTTCCTACCCTTCCCAAACTTTAAGAATTATAGCAAAAAACAAACAAACAAACAAACAACAACAAAAAAACCCTGGAAACTGCAGAATCAAATTTTAAAAACAAAAATTGAGCTCTTTTGTTCTCCACAAATTTCCCAAGGTAAAAAAAAAAAATCCATTGGTTTTAAATGGTTGATGATACTAAAAATTAAACTCTTAAAAGTTAATATAATCCGGAATACTTAATCAGGCTGGTAATATGATAAAAAGATCCTTCTAAATATACAAAATGTCATTTATTTCATCCATCGCAAACTAGCATTTTTAGCCAGGTTATAACAAAATGGCCACACAGCACTTATTATATTTCCAAAAGAAATATTAATACAAGGGAAGTGGTTTTTTTTTTAAAGAAAATTATATATACATAAGTTTTAGAATTATGTAACAGATCATGGGTTAAAATAATACTTATATTAATAGAAGCAATTTTGGCTACATTATATACATATATCAGAATTAATACCATTTTTTTTCTTTATGCTCAAATCTGAACAGATCAAAAACACCCATATACTTCTCATCCTTTGCCTAGTCCAGGGTATAAAAGTATTACTTCAGGATATGGCATATTACAAAAGAGGATGTAAGTTGCAAAGTAGGAATGTTCTATTTTCCATCATTTCATTAGATTTAAGAGCCATCTTAAGCCATTTTAGAGGAACTTTATGCAAATAATGTAAGGCTGGTTTTTCCTTCTGAAGCCTCCTGGAGAAAGATTCAGTCAATATTAAGGGAAGGGAAGGGAAGGAGAAGGGATAAGGAAGGGAAGGAGAAGGGGAAGGGGAAGGAAAGGGATGAGGAAGGGAAGGGAAGGGAAGGGAAGGGAAGGGAAGGGAAGGGAAGGAGAAGGGATGAAGAAGGGAAGGGGAAGGAAGGGAAAGGAAAGGGAGGGATGAGGAAGGGAAGGGAAGGGAAGGGAAAGGAAAGGAAGGGAAGAAAGGGAAGGAGAAGGGAAGGGGAAGGGAAGGGAAAAGAAGGGGAAGGAAGGGAAGAGGAAGGGAAGGGGAAGAAAGGGAAGGGAAGGGAAGGGAAGGGAAGGGAAAGGAAGGGAAGAAAGGGAAGGGATGAGGAAGGGAAAGGGAAGGGAAGGGAAGGGAAGGGAAAGGAAGGGAAGGGAAGGAGAAGGGATGAGGAAGGGAAGGGAAGGGAAGGGAAGGGAAGGGAAGGGAAGGGAGAAGGTAATCCCAGGAGAGAAATGAATCGATATACTTCTCAGAACGTTTTCCCCATGTAAGGATGGATTAGGTATAAAAACATCAAATACATTTTAAAAAACGTGAACATATGGATCCGTTTTAACATGCAGCAGAGTTATCCATGATGATGCTATTGGTCTAGCAGAAATAGACACAGAGATTGAGCGAATAGGAGGGGATGGGGAGGAGACATCCAGATTCAACCCCCTCCTGAGATGCAGAAAACTACAAACCACCTCCTAGAAGCAAGAGAGTGGAGATTTCCAAAACTAAATCGCTAGGGTCAAGGCAAACTTCCAGAAACCAGTGAAACCACTTACTCATGAGGAGTTCTACTTTGAGGCAGGAGCCCTCCTGGCCTGCTAGGGCAAGAGCTGTTCAATTAACATCAGCTCTTGGGCTCCATCAAGCTTGGAGCGACGCGTTGCACATCACCCTCCCAAAGTAGCTGAGGACTGAACCCCGTTGGGAGACAGTCTGCACGAAATTTAAGAACTGAAATTGCTATTTTAAATAACTGTTGGGACCTGTCAATATTCCTGACAGACAGATGAAACAGGAAGGATGCAAAAACCAGCTGGTTTGGCAAAAACTGTGCCAAAATAAACCCCAGTTCATCTTTCAGATTCTATGGCCCTGTGGACCTCAACTCCTAGACTTCCTCAACCAGAAATGCTGGTTGGGGAATTCTGGGAGTTGAAGTCCACAAGTCTTAAAATTGCCAAGTTTGGAGACCCCCTCATCCAGAACAACATCACGGAATCCGTGTTCTCTGCTGCACTGCTTTAAATGTTCAGATCCACAGGTCTACCTCCTTTCATGACATTGAATTCATAACAATTCCAGGAATGGACATTCTTAATTTTATTAATCTCTTTTTTGGGGAGGGGGGGGAAGGTTATGCCTCAGTTCCCTGTAAGCTTCAAATATGGAACAGGTCTCTTTCCCTCAGAGACACCAAGGAACAAAATCAACCGAGTCACAGAACTGAAGAAAAAGTTCCCGATGAAGAACAAGAGATCATTTCTCGCCTCTCCATCAGGAACCAAGCTACAAATGGGGACCTCAAATTCCTAGCCAACCACGACTACTATATCGGAAGGCATTCAGCTAGGGAAGGTCAAGCGAAAAGAGTAACCCCGTTTTTCAGACCTGAAATCTCTCTACACAGGTACCGTTTTCCTCCTCATTAATATGACTCGACAAGTAATTTCTCATTACTGACTGAGATGTTTGCAGAGTCCACGTCCCATTCATTACCGCTGCTGTGAGCGGTCCAGTCAACACTGCCTTTTAATAGCCACCTATTCATTTCAACTGACAGCTAACAACCAAACATTTCTTCTTTATACGATGAAGTATGCATGTCAGGGCTGCAAACTGAACCCTATGCATATGGGCTTGCTCTGCGAGTCAAATTTTAAATTTACTGCCGGGGTGTCTTATCTCTTTGACACTGGCCACATTAAACTCCCATCAATGTGTTTTTACAACCGGCCGGCTCTTTTGAAAATCGTGACAAGGCGTTGACTGCCATTACTCTGGCAAAACCTCCTGTGCGAAGAGGAGCGGCTTAGAAAATTGCTAATCTTCTCCAATGAGGTGTGATTTGTTAAGCCCACAGAATGGTTTTTATTATGTGGCTCGAGACAAATTTAGAACTGGTTCCCGATAATGGGGAGCCGAGTTGAATAAATGCGCTGAAAGTCCTTATGCGGGGTAGGTTTTGGAGCTCCTCAGATACCTAGTAAGAAAAAGAGGAAGTGATAAAAAATATATATTTTGGGTATGATTTGGAGGTTGAGAAGAAAAAAAAATCATGCCTTGCTTCCCAAAAAGAAGCTATTTTTTTACTTTTGATTTTTGTTCACCTGGTTTTTTTAGCACTCGTTAAAGAAAATTAGATAGACATCCAGGGCAGTGGTGGGTTGCTGCCGGTTCGGACCGGTTCTTAAGTACCGGTAGCAGAAGTTTACCGCCGCTCGCAGAACTGGCAGCGATGACTGGCGGTCCACGCTCCCGAACCGGTCCTCCGGTCGCCACAGCTTGCAAAAAAAACCCTCTGTGCATGCGCAAAGGCTTCTGTGCATGCGCAGAGGATCATTTCTGGGTCTTTTGCGCGACGTGACGTCGCGATGCGAACCAGTAGGGAAGGTAAGTGGAACCCACCCCTGATCCAGGGTACTCAATTATTCTAGAGTACTCAAATTTTTCTCAACTATAGCAACCTGAAGAAATGGGGACTTCAACTCCCAGAATTCCCCCGCTAGCTTAGCTGGCAGGGGAATTCTGGGAATTGAAGTCCACGCCTTTTCAAGTTGCCACCCTTGTGTAACACTGGTTTAGAGTATGTGTTTTCAGAACAGAGGGATAGAAATGAAACATACACCAAAAGCCTCTGAAGCACTGAATTCTCATGAAGCTTGATCTCTCCACGGCTTAAGTCCAGCTGCAATCAACGGGACGGGCTCCAAAGTTTGAATTCGCACAACACAATGGCACCCTTTGGGCCATGGGTCCCGGGAAGAATTGAATGAAATAGCTACTTGTTGCCAAGCAGCAAAGCCACTCTAGGCACGCTATGAAATCCCTCCTCTATGGTATCGATCCCTATCAATAGCTCTGCCTTGTTAGAAGAAGAGATACAATCTCTTGGGGGGGGGCACCTCAAAAAACAGAAAGTTAGGAACCTCCAAGGAGCTAAGAAGGCAGATTTGATGGCTTGGGAGCAGGTGATATATATATATTTTTAAGCAGCTTTTTTCCCATTCCTCATTCTCGGCATGCAAGTCCTAAGAGAACACCATCTCTTAATGCGATTTCGGCTAATGCCTCATTGGTCACATTTTTCTTTAAAAAAAAAAAAAGAAAGAAGAAGAAGACGACATTCTTGATAGCCTCACACCTTCAAAGTAAACTCTTCTATGTTCCTGAGTCAAATTCTGGCTGACTCCCATGACTGCTTTCTCCAACTTCCTTTGATCTAGGATTTGACTAAGCAAAAGTCCTTGGCGGGAGCTTCTGATCAAAAGACCTGGTGCCAGGTCTTACCGTTGGGGAAAAAGCAGGAAGGGGATAAAGAGTACAAAGATAGAATTTCATTATTCACCCAAGTTCAAAATGACTCACACTGCTGAGTACCTGACTCATCTCCATTTCAGCTGCAGTGTGGTTCCCCCAAAACTTGAGAGATGGTCCACCAGGGCCAGTCAATCAGCACCAGACGCGAGTTCCTCGTCTCCTGTTTTTCACACTCAAATCTCACTGAATTGTGCCAATTCAGACGAGTCTAACTCCCCAAAAGTACTCTGGATTACTCACTCATGCTGAGCCAACTTACCAGCTTGCTCAAAAGCTCATGAATCCTTTTATTATTTGGAAAACAAGGAGAATGCAAAAAACTAGCTGGGTGGAAATGCTTCTTTGGGAAATGTCTATGGAGATTCTCAGTCCTCCAGGTCATGGTTGTCCCAAAAGGTGCTTTTTTCCAAGAGGCAACTGGACGTTCTGGTTTTTCTTTGAAGACGTTTCGCTTCCCATCCAAGAAGCTTCTTCAGCTCTGACTGGATGTTCTTCCATTCCCCACCATCCAGTCGGAGCTGAAGAAGCTTCTTGGATGAGAAGCGAAATGTCTTCAAAGAAAAAACCAGAAAGTCCAGTTGCCTCTTGAAAAAAAAAGCACCTTTGGGATAACTACCGGTATG
>QLTV01012196.1:1062393-1075440 GCA_003457575.1 Thermophis baileyi
TTCTCTTCAACCTGTCAACCCTGAAGCTGATCTGACCGGGGCCACATTGGAGCTTCAGTGTTGCCACACTGGAGCTGAGGGAAAGGAAGGGGGGATTAGAGATAGCGGGGGTTGTGTAGCCAAAATAAAATACTTTCTCTTGGGAACCAAGGACATTCTCACACTTGGACCATGGGAGGAGGAGTGAAGTCACCAGACAACCAGACAGCGTCTTGATTGGACCATGTGACTGATTGTTTGGGGTTGTGGGAAAACTTTTTCTTTTAATTAGGTGAAAACCATGGGAACCTTCAAGTCGGTTTTCACCAGAACTGTGCCAATATGGTATATCCAATAAAACTATTCTTTGAGGAATCTACCTGCCTCGGAGTTTTGTTTGCTATGGGTGTATTACTTGGAACCCTGACAGCTTTTTGGATGAGAAGCAAAATGTTTTCTTCTTCTTCCTCAAGGAAAAAAACAGTCCAGTTGCCTTTTGAAGAAGAAGAAAAAAAACACCTTTAAGACACCTTTGGCGTGAAATCTGGAGCTTCCACTCCTGGATTTTAAAAGTAGACACACCACCAACACAACCCGTTCAAGACACTATGTGTTATCAGCTGGGTCTGCCTTAAAATCCTAAGTTATGTCTCGTGTAACGGGGTTAAAAGCGATTCTTTGATGCAACACGATTGCTGGTTCCACCTCAGTTCCTCCCCTCGGGTTCCAAAATAAATTGAAATAAAGCAAAGTCTCCATCGTCCGCAGCGTTATTACGATGGCTCTTTAGCAGGAATGTATATTTGGGCTGACATCCTTGATTGCTCCTTTTGACTCGGGGCTACAGAACTCCAGAGGACGGGCTATTTTTCTCCCGCATCACCAGAGAGCACACCAACATTAAAGACAACGTAGAGAAGATGCTATCCATCACCGTCCTTACATTTCCAGATCTGCTCCTCTTGAGCAATAGCTATGACTGTTCTTATGCCTCTACTTTCCTTTCAGGGGAAAAAAAAAATGAGATAGGGAAAAATGTGGATCTGGTCAGCAGATCAGCAAAGGTGTTCATCAACCAGCACAACCCTTTAGGACAGGGATGGTGAATCTTTTTTGGCTCGCGTGCCAAAAGGGTGTGCGCATGCTAGCACACGCGCGTGCCCACACCCATGCACTCCCCCCGCACATGCGCACAACCCCCACGTTGCTTCCCCCCCCCACGCATGCACACAGGCCTCACAATGGACTCCTGAAGCCTGGAGACGGCAAAAAACGCCCCAACGGGCCAATCGGAAGTTCGGAAACGAAATGGAAGTGGAGCTGCCCTACTGCTTACCTTCAGATAGTTGCAACCAGGCCTCGCACACCTCGACCCATTTCTTCTGCAGCCGGCAAGGCTTTCCTGAAGGCCTCTGCAGCCGATAACAGAGCTCCAGATCGATCCGGAGCTCTGTTATCGGCTAAAGTTCGTACTTCCGGTTGGCCCGGTTGGGCGTTTTTCGCTCTCCCCACGCTTTCCGAACTTCCGGTTGGCCCATTGGGCCGTTTTTCGCCGTCCCCAGGCTTCAGGAGGCTTCCCTGAAGCCTGGGGAGAGTGAAAACAGCTGAAAAGAAGGCCAAAAATCAGCTGGCCACCGCGTGCATGCGCGCTGGAGCTGACATAGGGCAACGCCTCACGTGCCCTCCAATATGGCTCCGCGTGCCACCTGTGGCACGCGTGCCATAGGTTCGCCATCAAAGCTTTAGGATCTCAAGGTTAACCATTGGAGGGCACCCGATGCTGGCCCAACGAAAAGAATGATTGCCGTTATTGAAATTTCATTAGGCTCTCAACACAGAGAGAAATTCAATCGCCGTTTCAGTGGGGGAACTGTTGACATTCTAGACCAAGCCAAATCTAAAAATGCTAGGGAAAGCCTGGAAGCTTGGTGTTCAGACAAGCTAGCCATCGACGGGCCCATAGAGATAAATGCAATCGACATGCCATTTGGAACAGAATGTTTGTAGCTCAGGGTTGAACTGTGGGGTCCTTGGTGCTCTCTGAGCTTGGTTGTTTTCTTGTAGAGGTTTCATTATGCAATTAGGTGACATCATCAGTCCTAGAAGGGAGGGAGAGGTATGGAGAGGAGGAGGAGGAGGAGGAAGAGGAGGAGGAGGAGGAGGAGGAGGAGGAGGAGGAGGAGGAGGAGGAGGAGGAGGAGGAGGAGGAGGAAGACAACTGTGGGGTCCTTTGGTGCTCTCTGAGGTCTCTGAGTTTGGTTGTTTTCCTGCAGATTTTTCATTACCCAGCTACGTAATGTCATCAGTGCTAGAAGGGAGTGGGGTTTGCACTCTGTTTATATACAAGTAGCTTGTCCTGCCAGTGTTGATAAGAATAGTCTTGGTGGTTCCTTGATGTTCCACTAGAGAATTCCTGGCACTCAGACAAATCAGCCACCAACGACAAACAGATAAACAACATCTACATGCCATTCAAAAGAGACAATCAACAAGCTAATAGACCACAACACCTCCTGATCAGCAATCAACACCCAGATAAAAAGTAAACAATACCCCAACCAAGGATCTACCAACTCAGCAAATGATAGCCTAATCAAGGAACCACCAAAAGCCACTCACCAACACTGAGACGGCAAGCCAGTCAAATACAACAGAAAGCAAACCCCATTTCCTTGTAGCATTGATAATGTTACCTAGTTGGGTAATGAAACATCTGCAAGAAAACAACCAGGCTCAGAGAGCACCAAGGACCCCACAGTCCTCCTCCTCCTCCTCCTCCTCTCCTCCTCCTGCCCTCTGCAAACCCTCCTCCCTTCTAGCACTGATGATGTTACCTAATTGGGTAATGGAACATCTGCAAGAAAACAACCAGGCTCAGGGAGCACCAAGGACCTCACATACTATTTTTTTTTTAAAAAAAAGATACAACCCAAAGCCAAAGAAGGAAACAAAGAGCTCACAACACACCTTCAGCAGCCAATGCCCAGATCAGGAAAGAAGAGTAGTAGATAATCAAGGACGTGTGTCTTGATTCAAACTCTCCTAAACCAAGAGATTTCTTTCAACTTTCCAAATGTATGGGATCCTTCTGAAGATATGACTAAGCATTAAGGAAAGGTAATATTGAGATGCTTGAACAAGACTGGACAAGTAAAGCTAGTGTTGAGATGTCATGTTGTAGTGGCTAGGGTAACCCCAGGTCTATTTTGAAGTAGCCACAATGAACTAGGACATTTTTACTTAGCTAAGAGACTCTAGTGTTTTTTAAAAAAAAACAAAAAAAACCCCAAAAAGCAGGGATGGAGTAAGAGGCAAAAATCTAAGGTCCAGAAAGGGAAGTTATTTGCACATCACCCACTGCTGTTCTTCAATACGGCAGCTCCTCCTACTGGTGAATTCAAGAAACAACCTTTGCACTGACCCACAGGTGAAGTTCTCGCTTATGCTTGGAAGAAAGCCAACATTCAATTATGTCTTTTCAATAACAATAATAATAACGAAGGGAGAGAGTAAAAGTTCTACGTGGTGCAAAATGGAGTTTCCACACAACGGAACGCTAGAATTCCAATGATGGACAAAGATGACAAAGATACATATCTTTTGACGTAGGGTGGATGTTTCCTGATGATTTCTACCACCCTCTTGTTGTGGATAGTCACAAAGTGGCATCACTAGCTGCTGATATGCTTGGAGGACAGGCAATCCAGTGAAGGCCTGCACGGAATGAATCTCCAGGATATCTAACAGAGCTTTTTTGCAGGAGAAGAGACATAGGTTGGCAGCACGATAACGTTCCATGTCAGTCTCCAGTTTAGGGGACTGGAGGCTAAAACATAAGAAGAATAGTTGCAGGAATTGGGTATGTCTACTTTAATGAAAAGAAGGACTAAGGGCCTTTGAATCAGGTTAGGGTTCAAAAGTACTACAAGTTTATTTCAGGCTACCTCTACACAAGAATCTGATCTACTAACATCATCTTCATTTAACAACCCCATATAATCCCTTTTGGGGTGGAGTCTGGGCAACTGAATGGAGCTAGCAGAGTGTTTTAACGGCCTGTCGCCAATGCGGAGTTTTGTTCAGCAGATATAATCTCAGTGTGCCCAGAGAAATATCTGCCTCTACCTAGGATCGAACTCACAGCCTCCTGATTGTGAGGCGAGAGCTCCACCTCTAAGGCCACCGCACCACTCCAAGAATCTGATCTACTAACAGTCAAGGCAAATTGACGCCAGATAGGAATCAACGGACTTCAAGGGGGGGTGGATTTAGGCCTCTTATGGGGGTGTACAGACCCCGCCCTCGAGCTCACCCTGGTTCTCTCCTACACGGCCCTCGATTTCTATTTGGACTGAACATTATTGCTACTATGAGATGGCCACCATGCCTAAACAGGCCTCGGCAGAAAAGAAATTCTCCCGAAGAAACAGTTACTAGAACCGAAATGGTATTTTCAGCTGCCAATATCCAGATCTGCTTCCATGGAAACAAAATGCTATCTGGGCAAAAAAATAAAATAAAAGCGTTAAAACACATACATTCATTTTGAAGGTTGTTAAAAGCGAGACCCCCGTGTTTTATCTATCAGCTCTCACAACTTTTCATTTTCTCCAGGAAATTGGAGGGGGGGGGGAATCTGTCAACCTTCACACCCACAACCTCTGTCAGTTTCCCACCACAGGCTGCTTGGCAAGCAGGAAAGGTAACGGCCTGTGAAAAGTCAGCAAAATTGCTTACTAAATAAAATAAAACATATTTATAAGCAGCAGCACGGGGACACATGGGGGAGAAAAAACCCCCACAGGACTTTCTTCTCCCTTGACAGGGGCCGTGCTTTCTGGTCTCACCTCCGCTCACGTGGCACAAAGGGACTCTTCTCTTGCTCCAAACCACGACACCTGAGTGATGTCCACTGCAAAGTCTCCTTGATGGCACCGTGGCTTGTAGGAGAGTCCCACAATTTAAGTCACGCCCAAGAGCGATCAAGGTAAGTTGGAGAAAGAACTTTGAGTTTGAAGGTAAAGGTTTTTCAAGAGGAAGGAGCTTTAGAGAGATGAAAATGGCTTTGAAGTTTCGAAGAAGTTGCCCTGGGGACGCAGAAGTTTGGAAGGAATTGTCTTGGGTAAAGAAGAAGTTTGGAAGAAGTTTGGAAGGGAATGTCCTGGGTGACGCAGAAGTTTGGAAGAAGTTTGGAAGACGTTTTTCTGGGCGAAATAGAAGGTCCTGGGTTTTTTTTTTTCAATGGCATTACTGGCAGATTGTGATGGTGTCTCTAAAGTGAAGTAACAGAATAACAGAGTTGGAAGGGACCTTGGAGGTCTTCTAGCCCAACCCCCTGCTTAGGCAGGAAACCCTATACCAGTTCAGACAAATGGTTGTCCAATCTCTTCTTAAAAGCCTCCAGTGTTGGAGCATTCACAACTTCTGGAGGCAAGTCGCTCCACTGATTAATTGTTCCGACAGTCAGGAAATTTCTCCTTATTTGTAGGTTGCTTCTCTCCTTGATTAGTTTCCATCCATTGCTTCCTGTCCTGCCTTCAAGTGCTTTCGAGAATAGGTTGACTCCCTCTTCTTTATGGCATCCCCTTAGATATTGCAACACCCCTGGTCCTTCTTTTCATTAAAGTAGACATATAAGGCTCCAAACACTAAGAAAGACAGCCTGAGGTTCTTCTAAGCATAGGTTCTTCTATTGTTCCTCACTCTAGACAGATATCTTACCAAACTCAAGCAAACTCCTTACATCATGAAAGAGATAACACTGAGAACTTCCAAAGCTGGAGCCATCCGGACTCTCTTCCTCCCAACCAAACTATCTACACAACTGCTTGTTGCTAAAGAGAATGCTTTCTTCACCATTACTAAAGGCAATGGATCACTCACTTCACACTCCTATCTGTGGAATATCACTGTAACGTTTTAGAATATTATTCTATAGTCAATATTTTCTTTAGGGGGGGAAATTGCAATTTTGCTATTTGTTGTTGTTGTTAGTTGTGAAGTCGTGTCCGACCCATCGCGACTCCAGGCCTTCCTGTCCTCTACCATCCCTCGGAGTCCATTTAAGCTCACGCCAACTGCTTCAGTGACTCCATCCAGCCACCTCGTTCTCTGTCGTCCCCTTCTTCTTTTGCCCTCAATCTTTCCCAGCATTAGGCTCTTCTCCAGTGAGTCCTTCCTTCTCATTAGGTGGCCAAAGTATTTGAGTTTCATCTTCAGGATCTGGCCTCCTAAAGAGCAGTCAGTGTTGATCTCCTCTAGGACTGGCCGGTTTGATCGCCTTGCAGTCCAAGGGACTCGCAGGAGTCTTCTCCAGCACCATAGTTCAAAGGCCTCAATTCTTTGGCGCTCAGCCTTCCTTATGGTCCAACTTTCACAGCCATACATTGCAACTGGGAAAACCATAGCCTTGACTATACGCACTTTTGTTGGCAGGGTGATGTCTCTGCTTTTTAGTATGAATTTTGCTATAACTGAGCCCAAGCCATTCCAGGTGTGATTTAACTTGCACAGCTGCATTTGTTCTAGAGATGAAATCCAGGTATTTTGTTCTTTCTCCTAAAAATAAACCTCTTTCCATAATTTTTTTCAGCAACTGAAGGGAGGAATACAGCTGACCTAATTACATCTGCCACCACCATTTTCCATCACTACCAACCTTGCCGTCTCAAGCTTTCCTAAAGTGAAGAATTTTTTTCCCCCTGCCACTTGTAAGCTTTTAAATGTGATTGCAAACATTGGGCTGGTCTCAATAAGCACTCTGGAAAGAAAGAAAGAAAGAAAGAAAGAAAGAAAGAAAGAAAGAAAGAAAAAGAGCTATGGTTTTCACCACAGTGCTTTTGTGATCTGGATCACAAAATGTTCTTGGAGATACGGTCTCTTGTGCAACAGTTGGTACAAAACCACATCTTGCCACCTCACATCACTTTAAGGCACATGTTATTCCAATCTCTCTTATGAAATGACTCTCATAGGGTTCTGTACGCATTATTGTTCTTCCTAGAAAATGATTATAACCCACTGATAATTTGCAGTCTTTGTATTGTGGTGCAGATGCTCTATTTTTATATTATATTTATATTTATAGAACGGTTGCAGGAACTGGGTATGTCTAGTGTAATGAAAAGAAGGACTATGGGAGACATGATAGCAGTGTTCCAGTATCTCAGGGGCTGCCACAAAGAAGAGGGAGTCAACTTATTTTCCAAAGCACCTGAGGCAGGACAAGAAGCAACAGATGGAAACTAATCAAGGAGAGAAGCAACCTAGAACTAAGGAGAAATTTCCTGACAGTGAGAACAATTAATCAGTGGAATGACTTGATTTCAGAAGTTGTGAGTGCTCCAACACTGGAGGTTTTTAAGAAGAGACTGGACAGCCATTTCTCTGGAATGGTATAGGGGTTGGACTAGAAGACCTCCAAGGTCCCTTCCATCTCCGATGTTCTATGTTCTATTTTCCAAGAGAGTAATTTCCCCAAGGAACATATTGCTTCGTTAACTGCAGTTAGAAGAACTGGTAGCCATTCTGTAGAAGAGCTGCCAACAACATGGATGGAAGATGAACAGAACAGACACCATCTTCATCCCACAGTCATTGGTTGACTTCCTAAAAACTGATGTGAAGAGATGAAGGAAATACATATTTCTTGCTGGTCCATGATGAAAAAGGTTCGGAAACATAGGATGGGCAGGTGAACCACAAAAGCACCTGTCTGGGATAAAGCCATGAGAAGTGAAGCAATGAACAATAGGAAGTTGACCAAAAAAGCCAACGCAGTCCCAGGCTGCATAAACAGAGGGATAGAATCAAGATTATGTGAAGATCCGGCCATGAAAAGGTGCGTATGGGTTTTTAATTGTTTTTAAATGTTTTTATTATGTATCTTTTTAATAAGCTTTTTATATTTTAATAAGTTTTTATATTTGCTGTAAGCCGCCCAGAGTCCCTAGGGAGTTGGGCGGCATAGAAATGCAAATAAAAGTTAAAAGTTAAAGTTAAAAGTGTTAGTACCGCTTTATAATGCCTTGGTAAGACCACACTTGGAACACTGCATCCTGTTTTGGTCACCATAACATAAAAAAGATGTTGAGCAGTGGTGATATCCAAATTTTTTTACTACCGGTTCTGTGGGCGTGGCGTGGCTTGGTGGGCATGGCTTGGTGGGCGTGGCAGGGGTAGGATATTGCAAAATCCCCATTCCCTCCCCACTCCAGGGGAAGGTTACTGCAAAATCCCCATTCCCTCCCCACTCCAGGGGAAGGATACTGCAAAATCTCCATTCCCTACTATCATTATTAGACATAATAAGAAGACATGGTGCTACACTTCTGTGAACAGCTTGCCTCCAGAAATCATGGGCACTCCATCATTGGATGTTTTTAAGAAGAGTTTAGATGGTCACTTATCTAAAATGGTATAGGTTCTCCTACTTGAGCAGGGGGCTGGACTAGAAGACCTCCAAGTTCCCTTCCAGCTCTATTCTATTCTAAGTGTCAGATGGCCCCAGGTTGTGGGCAGATTTGATTCAGGCAACAGCCTTTAAGCCCTTTCCTTTGTCTCACAGAGATTATTAGGGGACTGGAGGCTAAAACATATGAAGAACGGTTTCAGGAACTGGGTATGTCTAGTTTCATGAAAAGAAGGAATAGGGGTGACGTGATAGCAGTCTTCCAATATCTAAGGAGCTGCCACGAAGAATGGGGGTGGGGTGGGGTGTCATCCTATTCTCCAAAGCATATGAAGGCAGGACAAAAAGCCACAGATGCCCTCAGACAGCACAACCAATGGGGCAGTTAAGACCAGGGGAAAAAACATATGCAAAAAAAACCCCCGGTATCTGCAGGAAGGATGGGTTTTGCAAAGAAAATTCATGGAAAGGGCAAGAATTCCAGGTCTCAGCTGCTGAACAAAAATGACAGCTAGAGAGATTTTCTCTTCTTACATTAAGCTGCTGAAAAGCAGCCTAGCAGGAAAACCCGGAGTGCATTTTTTTGCAGGACTGGACTCAGCATTTGTTCTGAGGCTGATCCAACATTGAGGTGGCTGGTTAACACTTTGTGTATGCAGATTGCTTTAGCCACTCTTTTGTGCCTGGAAAAATTTTGAGGTTCCAGTCAAATATTTTTTAAAATAAAGTGATTCCATGAATGAAAAATCTTTTCATTCCTGGATTCAAACAATACTGCAATTGAGGTTTGCTTTCAAATATCCCGAAATGCGGAAGTCCAAGACAAAAATACAGACATCCTATTCCAAAACAATACAGGTAGTCCCCGACTTACAACAGTTATTTAGTGACCGATCAAAGATACACAGCACTGAAAAAAACTTGACTTGATTTTTCACAGTTACGATCCTTGTAGCATCCCCATGATGATGTGGCCAAAATTCAGACGCTTGGCAACCGATTCATACTTATGACCGTTCCTGTGTCCCGGGGTTATGTGATCCCCTTTTACAACCTCTTGACAAGCAAAGTCAATGGGGAAGCCAGATTCATTTAACAACCGGGTTACTAACTTATGAAGTGCAATGATTCACTTAACATCTGTGGCAAGAAAGGTCGTAAAATGGGGCAAAACTCACTTAACAAATGTCTCGCTTAACAACAGAAATTTTGGGCTCTGTTATGGTCATAACTGGACGACTTATATTTGTTTCCATGTTCGTTTGTTTCTTTAAAAAAAATATTTTTATTATGGAAGAGGTATGTAAGATTTTTCTTTTATTACATAAAGAATGAAATAGTCAACAACGAACAGCACCAGGTGTTTGATTATCCTAGAGAATCACAGTTCAGTGTTTCACTCTGACAAAAATCAAACTAGAAATTTTATTCCGTGTTTCATTGCTAAAATGTAAGTTGGAACAAATGTGATTGGATCTTTCAGTTTCCCAAGCAAAATTTCTACAGTTCCAAAAGGTTGGATGTGGAAGCCACTAACACTACACTCCTCTGCTCGCAACAGAATACCTTATGCCACCAGACTTGAAATTCTGAGCTTAGACAACTTAGAACTACACCGCCTTTGGTATGACCTAAGCGTAGTTCATAAAATTATCCGCTACAATGTCCTACCTGTCAATGACTACTTCAGCTTCAACAACAACAATACACGAGCACACAATGGATACAAACTTAAAGTGAACCGCTCCAAACTCGATTGCAGAAAATACGACTTCAGCAACAGAGTGGTCAACGCCTGGAATTCACTACCCGACTCTGTGGTTTCATCCCCAAACCCAGAGGTGGGTTCCTCCCGGTTCGGACCAGTTCGCCTGAACCGGTAGTGACCCGCTGGTGAAGTCATGATGATGTCACGGAGCCGGTTCGGTTGGTGCCGGTCCGTGGACGCTGCCATCTTTTTTTTAAAAAAATTTTTTGGAGGGAATTTTTTTTTCTTCTGCGCATGCGCAGAATGCATGTTTTCCGGGTTTTTTTTCTTCTGCGAATGCGCAGAAGCCGAGTTTCTGGCACTGCGCATGCATCACCATCTTGTTTTTGGCTTTTTTGGGGGGGGTTTACTTTTTTGCACTGTGCATGCGCATGCGGAGGCGCGGCCACACGGCGTGGGAGGAAGCAAACTGGCAGCGAGGTAAGTTAGAACAAACCCCTGCCCAAGCCCCCAAAATTTTAACCTTAGACTGTCTACTGTTGACCTCACCCCCATTACTAAGAGGTCTGTAAGGGGCGTGCATAAGTGCACCTGCGTGCCTACCGTCCCTGTCCTAATGTTCCCTTTTACTTTTATTCATTTCATGTATTCAAATTATGTATATACTTATATGTATTATCTAATACGAGATTGACAAAACAAACAAACAAACAAACAAACAAACAAACAAACTCAAAAGCACTTGTAATCTTAAAGCCAAGCCTGGTATAGCACTTAGCAACAGCACTTAGACTTATATACCGCTTCACAGTGCTTTACAGCCCTCTCTAAGCGGTTCACAGAGTCAGCCTCTTGCCCCCAACAATCTGGGTCCTCATTTTACCCACCTCGGAAGGATGGAAGGCTGAGTCAACCTTGAGCCGGTGAGATTTGAACAGCCGAACTGCAGCTAGCAGTCAGCTGAAGTAGCCTGCAGTGCTGCACTCTAACCACTGCGCCACCTCGGCTCTCTTGGGGGTATAAAGGACCCCCAATTAATATTGCAGTAAGCTATTTAACTCCATACAGAACTCCATAGTCCTTGAAATGCTGTATGGCACAGAAAACTCTAGGGAGATTCTTGGAGGCAGTTTTCAGATACATCTCTAGAAAAGCACCTTTTTTGTTCCACACAAATAGAATCACTGAGCAGAGAAGCTTTTGGAGGTTTTCACATATAAATTATTGTTGACACAGCAACAAGGTTTGAAGAAACCCCGAAGACAGACGTGTCTTGAATTAATTATAAACAGAATATTCCTTCAGCGCAGTCCCAAGAGACACAATCTTTCTTTCTCTCCGTCTCTCTCTCTCTCTCTCTTTACAAAATTTGTTTTTTGTAAGTTGAAATGGCAACTTTTGAAAAGTTGCTCCTTAAAAAACAACAACAGCGAAAGCTTAGAAAAAGTATGATGAGAGGATTGTGACAGTGTGATTCAAGACCTTGTGAGGTTCTTAAGTCATCCTGCACGATACTAGGATAATCAACTTTCCATCAACAAGATGAGAGAAAATGTTACGGGTTCTGTAAACAAGAAATAGATATGCATGGTTTCACGCCGACACATTAATGCATTTTTCAAGGATCAAAAGCATTTTTGGAAGAGGCTTCAAATCTCATCTCATCTACCCAACGCAAAGTTTTCCGTGAAGGTTCGAACTTGAGCAGCAAAGCAGAATCTATTCTGCATTCTTCACATCTAACTATAGAAACTGCTTGAACTGAACTACTTCCCCAATTAGGGAATCTCTGTGTGAGAAGGGAGAGCCACTTGCTTCCAGAAGTTGTGGGTGCTCCAACAATGGAGGTTTTTAAAGAAGGGACTGGACAGCCATTTGTCTGCAATGGTAAAGAATCTCCTGCTTGAGCAGAGGGTTGGACTAGAAGACCTCCAAGGTCCCTTCTACTCTGTTATTCTTGTTGTTGTTGTTAGTTGCGAAGTCATGTCCGGCCCATCGCGACCTGTTATTCTATTATTTCTAAAATGTCTCCTTTTCTGTTAAGATTGTCGGAAAGGTGGCAGTTATGAGTATGTTTAGTAGACCACAAAAGGTCGACTTGTTCAAAAGTCCTGCAGAACTGGAAAGAAGAGGCCGCAGCTGCTTCTCGGGAACCAACAGCTTCCTTCAATTTTTACTGCTGTTTCTGACAGCTGAGACTGATGGCTGTTAGAAGCTTTTCTTATTAAAACTCAAAAGAAAAGAGAGGAGCTGCATTTGTTCTTCTAAGCAACGAGGAGAAGACAGAGATAGGACTCCACGTACTTCTCCTCCTCCTCCTCCTCCTCCTCCTCCTCTTCTCCTCTTCCTCCTCCTCCTCCTTTTTCTCCTCCTCCTCCTTTCTCCTCCTCTTCCTCCTCCTCCTCCTTTTTCCTCCTCTTTCTCCTCCTCCTTGACCTTTTTCTCCTCCTCCTCCTCTTTCTCCTCCTTTTTCCTCCTCCTCTTTCTCCTCCTCCTCTTTCCTCTTTCTCCTCCTTTTTCCTCCTCTTTCTCCTCCTCCTCCTTTCTCCTCCTTTTTCCTCCTCTTTCTCCTCCTCCTTTCCTCTTTCTCCTCCTCCTTTCCCTCCTCCTCCTTTCTCCTCCTCCTTTTCCTCTTTCTCCTCCTCTTCCTCCTCTTTCTCCTCCTCCTTTTCCTCCTCTTTCTCCTCCTCCTCCTTTCTCTTCCTCTTCTCCTTTTTCCTCCTCCTCTTTCTCCTCCTCCTCTTTCCTCTTTCTCCTCCTCCTTTTCCTCCTCCTCCTTTTCCCTCCTCTTCCTCCTCTTTCTCCTCCTCCTTTTCCTCCTCTTTCTCCTCCTCCTCTTTCTCCTCCTTCTCCTTTCTCCTCCTCTTTCTCCTCCTTTTTCCTCCTCCTCTTTCTCCTCCTCCTCTTTCCTCTCTTTTCTCCTCCTCTTTTTTTTTCTCCTTCTTTCGCT
>QLTV01012196.1:1091414-1105501 GCA_003457575.1 Thermophis baileyi
GAAGGGAAAGGGGAGGGAAGGGAAGGGATGAGGAAGGGAAGGGAAGGGAAGTAGAAGGGATGAGGAAGGGAAGGGAAGGGATGAGGAAAAGAAGGGAAGGAGAAAGGAAGGGGAAGGAAGGAAAGGGATGAGGAAGGGAAGGGAAGGGATGAGGAAGGGAAGGGATGAGGAAGGGAAGGGATGAGGAGGGAAGGGGAAGGAAGGGAAAGGATGAGGAAGGGAAGGAGAAGGGATGAGGAAGGGAAGGGGAAGGAAGGGAAGGGATGAGGAAGGGAAGGAGAAGGAAGGGAAGGGGAAGGAAGGGAAGGGGTGAGGAAGGGAAGGGAAAGGAAGGGAAGGGAAGGGAAGTCTGGGTTGACTATACTGACCAAAGGGTTAGTAATAATTTAATGCACAACTGAAAACAATCAACAGGCTAAATCAATGCAAGGAAATTAATTCAGTATCCTTCCTCCTAAAACTTGTGAAATAATCCCTAGAAAGGAATATTTAAAGTTAAAAAAAAAAAGACAACCCATCCTTGAAGAAATGACAGGCAAAAACATTTCAGAGCCCTGTCTTAGTGTGCTTGCCAGGCATTCAACCCCCCAATGGGTCTTCTCTTGCCCTACCCCATCTTTGGACTTCATTGATGAACCAAGAAGGTTTGTCAAGTACAGCATCTCTCAACCTTAGCAATTTTTAAGAAGTGTGGACTTCAACTCCCAGAATTCCCCAGCCAGATGACAACTCTGGGCTACAAGCACTGCATCAATACCGAGAAACAGATTGGGATCCAGAGATGTTCATGGTCAATTATGATCTTCTTCCCCAGTGAGAGACAAAATCCTAGCCAATACTGGAGGGACATGAAGTGTGTTGATCTAAGTGGAAACCGTGGATTGGAGAAAGCTGACATAAAAACAATTAATCCATGTCATTGTCCAGGTTGCAATGAGGAGTGGTGCAGTGGCCTAGAGGTGGAGCTCTCGCCTCACAATCAGGAGGCTGTGAGTTCGATCCTAGGTAGAGGCAGATATTTCTCTCTCTGGGCACAATGAGAATATATCTGCTGAACAAAACTCCGTGCTGGCGTCAGGAAGGGCATCCAGCCATTCAAACACTCTGCTAGCTCCATTCAATTGCCCAAACTCCGCCCCGCAAGGGATTATGGGGTCGTTAAACGATGATGATGATGATGATGATGATGATTGTCCAGGTTGCAATGACAAGCTCAGAATATCAAAAGCATGAATATGCCTGAGTTAAAAGCTGTCACATTTTCCAGTCAAGATTGTTTCAGGCTTGAGAAACCAAAAAGGAACACACCGAGATTTAAAAGAGAACTGGCAAATTGGTGTTTCCCACAAAAATCAGGATCTCGGGTGCAACATAAGATATTGAGAGCCAGCTCGTTAAAAACAAAAAGAAAAAAAAACACCCTTCAAACATTCAGATATTTGTATTTTGCTCCGCTTTAAAATGAAAGCTCATATGTGAACATCTTGAAGATTATGGGAGTTCCTTTGCCAGAAAACACCAGCTGACGGGTGCTAAGAAATGCATCTTGAAACACACTTCCCCTGTCCTTTTTGCGGGAGTTAAACTTCTGTTTCTACAGACTGCCTTAAAAAAAAAAAACCTTCTCTATTCGTCAGCCAAATGGTTTTTAGCCTGCTCTAATGTGCTACGTGGAACAAAGTGTTCCAATTAAAGATGTGGAAGAGGTGAGGATTTTCACCTTGCTGTTAACTTATTCCAAGTGACTGTCCATTAGATTTATGGTTCACCTTTCCTCCTGGTAACCTGTGGTAGCCTGGCTGGCTTAAAACCATTAATCACTTGGAAGATACAAAAAAAAAAATTTATTAAGCATGCAAATAGGTACAGTATGTGGGTAGTCAATTGGGACCAGAATTTTCCATCATTAAGCAAAGCAGAACCGCATTGCTTAGCGACAGCAATCCCTGCCATCTGTTTTGCCGTCGTTAAGGGAATACCGTGGTGAGGGAACTTCCCGGCTTCTCATACCCAAAGCTGGTAGGAAGTTGCAAGTCCCAGGGCCACAGGCACGTATGGGACGATGTTGGACCAGGCTGAGCCCGAGGGAGGGGTCAAATGCATCATCAGTCTGGAGTCCCTTTGCACCCACAAGAGATCTACCGGTAAGTCCAGCCCATCCTGAATTCCATTGACTCTACTGTCAATTTGCTTTGGCCATTAATACAGGCAGTCCTCAACTTACAACAGTTCATTTAGTGACCGTTCAAAGTTACAACGGCACTGAAAAAAGTGACTTATGTCCATTTTTCAACCTTACAACCTTTGTAGCATCCCTATGATCACGTGATCAAAATTCGGGTGCTTAGCAACTGGTTCATCCTTATGACCGTTGCTGTGTCCCGAGGTCACGTGATCCCCTTTTGCGACCTTTTGACAAGCAAAATCCACGGGGAAGGCCGGATTCTCTTCACAACCGTGTCACTAACTTATCAACCGCAGTGATTCCCTTAACAACTGTGGCAAGAAAGGTCGTAAAATGGGGCAAAACCCACT
Organism: Thermophis baileyi; assembly: GCA_003457575.1. NCBI lineage: Eukaryota > Metazoa > Chordata > Lepidosauria > Squamata > Dipsadidae > Thermophis > Thermophis baileyi. The sequence continues at coordinate 1,093,950 of QLTV01012196.1, forward strand.
TAACAAATGTTTCACTTAACGACAGAAATTTTGGGCTCCATTGTGGTCGTAAGTCGAGGACTACCTGTAGTTGAGATTCTTGTAGAAAGTGATGCCGTGTCCTCCCTCTCGCAGTGCCTGGAGGCTGTCAGGGATTGGATGGGGAGCAACGGGTTGAAACTAAACCCAAGTTTGCAAGACTGAGTGGCTCTGGGTTTGGGGTTCGTTGACTCAGGGAGAATTGCCAGCTTTGGTCTTGGATGGGGTGGCACTACCCCAAACAGACCCTGTGCGTAATCTGGGGGTTCTCCTGGACTCACGACTCCTGCTCGAAGAGCAAGTGGCGGTCGTGGCCAGGAGGCCTTTGCGCAACTGCGAGTTGTGCGCCAGTTACGCCCTTTCCTGGACCAACAGTCCCTACTCACAGTCACTCATGCCTTAGTCACTTCCCGTCTTGACTACTGCAACGCGCTCTACATGGGGCTGCCCTTGAAGAGCATCCGGAAGCTCCAGTTGGTGCAAAATGCAGCGGCCCGCATGGTTTTGTGCAGACCCCGGTGTACACATGCATCACCTCTCCTGCGGGAGCTGCATTGGTTGCCGATTTGCTTCCAGGTGCAATTCAAGGTGCTGGTTGTCACCTTTAAAGCCCTTCATGGCTTGGGACCAGGTTAACTGAGGGACCGTCTCTTGCCGGTCACATCTACCCGACCCATCAGAGTGGGGAGGTAGGGAATGTTGTGGGTCCCATCCCCTAGGGAGATACAGCTGGTGGGACCCAGAAGAAGGGCCTTCTCCGTGGTGGCTCCCTCCCTCTGGAACATCATCCCCCCAGAGATTAGAACGGCCCCCACTCTGACACTCTTCCGGAAGGCACTGAACACCTGGTTCTGCCAGCGGGCCTGGGGAACCCAGAGTGGGATGGAGCTAAATAATAAATACTGTAAAATAAATAAGCTTGGAACAACCCCTTCTATTCATTTGAGCTGCCTGGATCTCCTGATTTCCCTGGCGCTTGACAGATACAGTGCGAGTCAGGGAGGTTGCACAGGGGTGTGCAAGGAAGGTGCAGCGAGGGTTGAGGAGCGTGCATGGGGGTGCCGGAGTGGCCGGTGTGGTATGACTGTTGCAGTGTCGTGTGATTGCCATTTGTGTGCTTCGCAACAAGCAGAGCTCGTAGAGAAGGCATCAAATCGTAAGATGCAGGTTCCTGGGATGTTTCGTTAATGCCCCACAGTGATTCGCTTAACATTCGAAGGGGAAATAAGATCATAAAGCCCACTGAAATCACGTGAGGTTTTGCTTGCCAACCACAACGCTCAGTGACCAAGCTGCGGTCGCTGAGTGAGGACAATCCAAGATGGAGGCACAGACTTTCCGTTTTACAGCGTCACAGGAAAAAAGAGGATGTTCCCACATTCCTAAAGTCATGCGATTATTTCCAACGCTATTTTCCCCCTCTCTTACAATTCTATTCATCGCTAAAGATCTATTTACTGCTATCAATGTGATCCAATTGCACTTCAAATGAAGTAGCGCTGTTGTTGTTGTTTTTAAGCTCCCTTCTCTCTCTCTCTCAAAAAAAAAAAACCCCACGTTTAAACCTTTTTGTGCTGGATGAAGGATGCTTCTTAAATCACACTCCAAGTTGTGACAACCTCACAGAAGAGTCCTCCTTCAGGTTTACCCCCCCCCCGCTTTTATAAATTACAGAAGAAAGAAAAATACCACTCAACGCCCATTAAACCATCAATCCTTTCGAGAGATACTTACACGAAAAAGGGCATCAATTGTATGAGAGTCTCTTTTTTGGGGTTGGCAATGAATTCTGGCAGAGCCTGGATGACTTTGTTCATCACGTTTCTTAAGTAGTTTTGCAGCTGCTTCCGTCGTTCCTCCACGAACTTTGCATCCTAAGGGAAGCGAGGAGAGAAGCCTGAATTCACCCGGCTCGGCAAGTTAAATCATAACGCTAACACGTGCGTCCTTATACAAACAAAAAGGAGACGAAGTGGCAATCACAGGCCCAGGCAGCCTACAGAAGTCCAGATGTTCTGAATGGCAACTTCCAATATCCCTCCTTATTGGCCATTGGCAGTTGTCATTCGACAATAGCTAGAGCAGTCAAACTCGATTTCATTGAGGGCCGCATCAGGGTTGCGTTTGACGACAAGACTCAGACCACGGAATCAAAATAAGCTTGATTTATTGGCGCAAATAGGTTCAGAGCAATATAGCAAAAGCAACATCTGAACAAACTCTTATGGAAAAGCAAACATACGTATACTCTTCAAACGTAGCAAAACACGGAAATATCAATGATTGGTTACATTATGGATTAGCCCTTGTTGCCATACTAAAGAAAGCTAAAATATCTTGTTCTTGCAAACGAATCTAAGTTTCCTGTATTACATTTGTGGTTTTCCTTCCTTGCTCTCTTCCCATCTTTCCTTCTTTTTCTTTGTCTTTTCTCTTTCCCTTTCTCCTTTCCTGTCCCTTCTTGGATGCTTAAATACAAAAGGGGAAACATTTCTCCTTTTGTTTTGTTTTTAGTTTGTTTGGCTAGCCCTCTGCCAGCGAAAATGGAGTGTGGGGGGCTCTGTTTTCGCTGGCAGAGGCACCATAGGCCGGTCCTTCACTGTTTCCAAGGTGGCCCCGCGGGTCAGATCTAAGCACCCTGTGGGTCTTGAGTTTGACACCCCTGAGTCAGAAGGTCATGGGTATTCTAAACATGTAGAAGAAGGACAGGCAGAACCTGAGGGTGGAGTCAAGAGAGGTATCAGCCTGGCATCATTACATTCCCACAAGCAGTCTAAGCACAACACTTCTTGAATTCCGTTGACTCTTATCTAGCACCAATTTAATGCTGACTATTAGTTGACTAGATTCTTGTGTAGAGGCATGAGCAATAAATCAGCTTAACTGGAATTTAACAGATCATCCTGATTCTTCTGCCCACATAGGAAACAGGTACAGAACTCAATGGTATGCAACACGTCCCACTTTCGAAACATTACAAGCTCAGAGCAGTGCTTGGGGTTAAAAACAGCTGCTCCAATCTCACTGGATGCATGTTGAGTTTGGAACTCTTTCCGATGAGTTGAAACAACACTGGGGCACACATTTTTCGCTGTGGTTTGAATAAACCTGCCCTGGGCTAGTTCAACAGTCTGATCTAAGGTGGAATGCTCAGAAATGTTTTCCATTCAGAACACTTTGGATAAATCTACCAGAATCCTGTTACAATATATTACCAATAAGTCTAGTTAGGCATTCTGTAGGATCCAGCTGCTGAGCAGATGTGCTCAGAAGCATGGGCAAGGGGGTGTTCACCTATTTCCATGGCTGAAAGACAAGGACCTATTCATAACCTAATTTTAAGAACTTGCCTAGTCCCCTTTAAAAGCTGTCTAAACTGGTTCACAGTTCACAGAAATGTAATTCCTACAATTAAATTGTGTGTTGTGCCTTGAGTAATGATCTCTGTAAAAAGTAACAAATACATAAGGTGGTTGATTGAGTAACAAGAAGATCCCACTTCCCGCCACTGACCCCGCCCTCCCCACGTGTCCTCAGATTTTAATGTTTGGTTTTAATTTATTTACGTTTTAATGTATAGATAGATGATGGATGGATGGACGGACAGACAGATGAGAGAGAGAGAGAGAGAAAGAGAGAGAGAGAGAGAGAGAGAGAGAGAGAGAGAGAGAGAGAGAGAGAGAGAGAGAGACATTTTCATGACTGTAAGTCGTCCAGAGTTACCTTATGGTAAGACGGGTGGCCAATAAATGTTATAAATCAATAAAATAATAAATAAATATGACCACAATGGAGCCTGCCCATTATGATTGTTATGTCCTGAGAGTTGTAAGAGGTGACTGATCCAATTGTACGACTTCTCTGCAGTGGTTGTTAAGCGAACCATTGGTTTGCTCCGGGCGTGGCTTTGCCAACAACTGGAAGCAAGTGTCACTTTTTGGCAAAACTGTCGCAAAACGTAGTCACCTGATTGCCGGACGCTGCAAATGGCCGTAAATGCGTTCGTGTTGCGGAGCACCCAAAATTCAGTAAAATGACTGTGAAGAGGGCCAGATCGTCAAAACTTTGAATCTGAGCTTTGAATCTGAGCCTCTTTTCCAGGTTGGTCATCACTTCAAACAGTAGCTAAGCGATCGGTCGCAAACTGAGACTACCTGTACAAGCATTTATAGAAGGAAATGCGGCACAGTGAGTTGACAAGAACTCTGAAAGAAACGGAGCTGATTTGGAAAAGTTTATCCTGAACAACCCCTGTTCTTACCTTTCAAAATCACTTTCGCTCCAACCTTTATTTTTTTTTAAAACAACAACACAATGAACCACACTATCCAGCCAAGGGCTACGCTTATATTGGCACAAACTAGGGCACCGCCATTCATACGAGCCTCTTCCAATTTAGTTCCTAAGTTCCTCTGGTTGACAGCATATTAGAAGCAAGAAATCTCTGGAAAGAAGCCCAAGGATGGGGAAAGGGCTGGTAGACCAGCTTAAGGAAAGTTTTTTAACAATTTGCAGAACTGACTCTGCGTTTCCGACGGCTTTCTGCTGGCAGCTGCGCAGATGACCTTGTAGAAGCTAGCCGGAGGCGGTGATGCTTACATAAACAAAGGCCTGCTTTAAAACCTGGGTAACACCAAAAGCCCGAGGAAAAAACCTCACACCGGCTCCTCCCTAATTGATTATGGCAGTGTTCCTCCATCTCAGCAATTTTTAAGACCTGTGGACTTCAACTCCCAGAATTCCCCAGCCACTGAACCTAGTTTTAATCTGCATTCGGAAATGTATTATTCGTTTTTCTGTGCTAACATTTCGAGGGGTGGAGGGGAAAGAAGACCTCCAAACTCTCTTCAGGTCAAAGGGAGAAATGGTTTTAGGAAGCGAGAGGTTGCTAATTCCTTTTAACAGATGGATGTCACTGCAGATTTAGCGTGACATGCAAAACTGGCATGGGGACATTAAAGATTTATAGGAATTTAGCATGAAGATACAAAGACTCTGACACAAGCTGGCATTTCTCCTTTTTCCTCCATATAATATCCAAGAAAAAGGATGGGCCATTATAGTAGTCCTTAATTTTTTAGAGTTATCTCTTGGAAAACTTCTTTAGAGCTATTTAAAACGGAAGTAGACTTAACTCCACAATCCAACTGTTTTGTCAGAAAAACAGCAGACACTGGGCCATCCCAACTAAAAACTAATATTATTCTAAAACAATGGAGCCAGGAACTTTGGTCGTAAGTCATTGTAGTCACATGTCAAGGCACTACATGACCTGATTCCATTTTACGACCATTTTTACAATGGTCGTAAAGCAAGTCACTACAGTCATAAAGGGAATCATGTAGTTGTTAAGTGAATCTATTCTTCCAAACAGGCATTTTTTTTGCTGGAAACTGGCAAAAAAAGTCACACATTGCAGTCACGTGACTGCAGGATGTTGCAATCAGTCACAAATGTGAGCCGGTTGCCAAGTGCCCAAAATGTACTTGACTGTGGGGGTGGGGAGTCGTAACTTGAGGATGTGTCATAAGTACTGTAGCTTTTTAAAAGTCTGTTGTAACTACAAACAGTTGTGAAACAACTAGTCTTAAGAGTCAATGGAGATTCTCAGTCATCTAGGTTAGTGATGACGAACCTTTTTTTGCTCAGGTGCCAAAAGGGCGCGCGTGCGATAGCGCGTGCACGCGTGCCCACACCCATAATGCAATGCCCTCCCCCCGTGCATGCGCGCACAACCCCCCGCGCATGTGCGCAGGACTCACTGAAGCCTCCAGAGCTTGTGGATGGCAAAAAATGGATTCCAGCTGATTTTCGGCCTTCCGGAGGGCGGGGGGAGGTCATTTTCACCTTCCCCAGGCTTCAGGAAAGCCTCCAGAGCCTGGGGAGGGTGAAAAATGGCCCAACCGGAAGTTCATTTCCAAACTTCAGGTTGGGCCGTTGGGTCCGTTTTTCACCATCCACAGGCTCCGGAGGCTTTCCTGAAGTCTGGGGAAGGCAAAAACGACCTCCCCCCCGCCCTCCGGAAGGCCGAAAATCAGCTGGCCAGCGCGCACATGTGCACTGGAGTTGACATAGGGCAATGCCTTGCGTGCCCTCAGATATGGCTCCACATGCCACCTGTGGCACACGTGCCATAGGTTCGCCATCACGGATCTAGGTCATCTGCAGATCTGTACATTGGAGAAACAAAACAACCACTTCACAAACGCATGGCACAACATAGGAGAACAAACCCATCAGGACAAGATTTAGCCGTCCATCTCATTTGAAAGACAAAGGTCACTCTTTTAAGGATAGCAAAGTCCACATTCTGGACAGAGAGGACCACTGGTTTGAAAAAGGGGTCAAGGGGGCCATCTACATTAAAATTGAGCAGCCCTGCCTCGGCCAAGGGAGAGGGATACGACACCATCTATTTCTCCTGTTTAAAATACTTTCAGCAGTTCCAAGAAGGCTCCACACCCATTTGCACTACTCAGGTGACCCTGAGGGTCAGGGGTGGGTTCTAACTTACCTCGCTGCCAGTTCGCTTCCTCCCGCGCCACGTGGCCGCGCCTCATGGCCGCGCGTGTGCCTCGTGGCCACGCGCGCATGCGCAGTCCCCCCAAAAAAACACCCCAACACCAAAACCAAGATGGTGACACATGCGCAGTGCCGGAAACTTGGCTTCTGAGCATGCGCAGAAGAAAAAAATGTTGTTGTTTTTTTCAAAAAAAAAAAAGTTCAAAAATTTTTTTAAAAAAGATGGCAGCGCCCATGGACCGGCACCGACTGAACCGGATCGGTGACGTCATTGTGATGTCACCAGCGGGTCGCTACCGGTTCAGGAGAACCGGTCCGAACCGGGAGGAACCCACCTCTGCTGAGGGCACAGATAAACCTCCAAGTGGCCTCAATGACTCTCAAAAAGAGTGCTAACGACCAGATGACTGCAAGGAATATAAATCCTTCCATTCCCCACCATTCAGTCAGAGCTGAAGAAGCTTCTTGGATGAGAAGTGAAACATCTTCAAGGAAAAACAAAGAAAGTCCAGTTGCCTCTTGAAAACAACAACAACAACAGCCTTTGGGAGAACCGGTCTTAAGCCGAGGACTGTAGGTTTGCGTCTCCACACGGGTATAAATATATAAACTGCGATATACACAACAATCTGCCTCATATCTTAAGTACATATTTCAATAGCAACAGAAACGACATCTAACGTATGAAGCAACAAATTGTTAATTGCTCCAAAGAGGCCAATAAGGATTGGTAGACAATATTGTTCAAACGTGCGCAGGTTTTTCTTATTGCCAGCTTAAAAACTCCCCAAGGAGATACGGCTGCTCAATGAACAGGAAACCTTTATAGGCCCATTTAATGCTCTTGCGAGAAATCGCTATTTGGGGAGCTTTAAGTACATTGATCAAAATATTAACAGAAAACGTGACAGAGCGGATTCCATTTTAGAAAGCAATGGCTTTGGTTTGGTACACTACAGGTACTCCTCGACTTACATTAAACATTTGTTTAATGACGGTTGAAAGTTAGGACAGTGCTAAACAAAATGAAATATTTTGAGAAATATTCAAAAAGCAGAATATTATATTTCCCTACAGGGAGAAATATGCTCTTGGAGACAAAAAGCAGCCCCACCTTTCTTAATAGCCCTCAGCAGATAGCAATAGCAATAGCACTTAGACTTATATACCTCTTCACAGTGCTTTACAGCCCTCCCTAAGCGGTTTACAGAGTCAGCCTATTGCCCCCAACAATCTGGGTCCTCATTTTACCGACCTCGGAAGGATGGAAGGCCGAGTCAACCTTGAGCCTGGTGAGATTCGATCTGCCAAACTGCTGGCAGCCGGTGATCAGCAGAAGTAGCCTGCAGTACTGCACTCTAACCACTGCGCCACCGCGGCAGATGTCAGCACTTAAGAGATAAAGACATAGATAGGTCTATTCATAAGCAAATACCCTCACCCAAGATCCAACAAAGGTAGGATTAGCCCTCAGCCACAATAGGAATTGCCCAAAGTCTCTTCATTGCTTCATCTCAGAGAGTCCAAACTTCAACCAAACCTGGGAGCTCAGACAACCTACAGAGCCAGCTATGACCCCTACAACAGCCAATAGAATACATGTTCTTGCACAGGAACAGGAAGCTCAAGTGCAAAGCTTAAAGAAGGTATAAAAACCCCTCACTCTCCATGTGATCAGCTGCTCAGAACCATCCATGTGGTTCTGCTTCATCATTAAACCCTCTTTCCAAGCAGCCCCCAGCCCCCATCTTGTCTCCAGTGCCTTTCTCCCGGCTTGGAACTGAACCACATGGATATTTCTTCCAACAGTTACAATACAGGTAATCCTCGACTTACATTAAACATTTGTTTAATGACGGTTGGAAGTTAGGACAGTGCTAAAAAAAAAGTGACTTACAACCGGTCCTCGCACTTACGACTGTCACAAAGTTCTCATGGTCAAAATTTGAGTTCCTGGCACCTGGCATGTTTTTTACAATAGTTGCGGTATCCCAGGGTCCCCATTTGCAACCTTCCCAACCAGCTTCCAATGGGGGGGGGGGGGGGGGAAAAGCCGGTTAACAACCACACGATTCAGTTAACAACCATGTGCTTCACTTAACAACTACAGCAGCAAAAATCGGGTGCGATAGATTTAATCACCATCTTGCTTTGCAACAGAAGGTGCGGTCCCGATTATGGTCGTAAGTCAAGGACTACCTGTATGGAAACGGGCACTGATTTTCAGCAATGTCTTTTGGGAGGATGGGGAGGAGGGTGCCACCATCAGAAAGTCTGTTTCCTTGCCACCTGTCGTTTGGTTTTTTTCTGAGAGTAGACAGACCCTGGAGAAATAATGACTTTCTCAGTGGGCTTGTTTTTTCTGTTTCTTTTCTTTGTTCTTGTTTAGATCTTCAAATGGGAATCAAACTTTCACCAGCCCCAGAAGTGTTTGCAAATTACACTTGGTCTCCAACAACTGTTGAACAGCTAGGGCAGAGGGGGGGGGGGGCTCTAAAAGTATCTCAGGAGCGTGTCAGGCTGCCACTAATGCCACGGGGGTCCACGATTCTGGAGAATGTTAAAAACACAGATGCCACTTGATTATTCATCAATTCTAATTGAAGCTCCTAACGTAGAAGAAGACCTTCCTTTTCCCAGCCTTCGGGCTCCCTACCACGCCAGCTCTTAATTCTTTTTTCAATATATATATATATATATTAATGAAAACAAAATAAAGAGGAATTTGACATGCTGCAAAGTGCCAGTCTCCGGCACCAATCTTCTTAATGAATCCCTCTGGGGAATAGCAGGAAACAACTAACCACAAGGCTTTCATGAAGTTGCTGCAATTTTCCTTGCCTTTCGATCGTCTTCCCCAGAATCGTGATGGCAATCATTCTGAAATCTCCTTGGCAATTGTTGTGGAATGACTCACAGTTGTAGGACAAGCAGCTAGCCCCAGAGAGAGGCTATTCCATTTTAGAGGCTAAGATGGGGAAGTTATGCTCCTGACTTCCAAAGTCATGGTCATCTACACACACTCACACACTCACTCTCTCTCTCTCTCTCTCTCTCTCTCTCTCTCTCTCTCTCTCTCTCTCTTTCTCTCCCCACCCTCCCTCCCTCACTCCTCTCTCCCTCCCTTTCTCTCTCTCTTCCTTTCTCTCCCTCCCTCTCCCCTCCCTCCCTCTTTCCTTCCTTCCTCTCCCTCTCTCTCCTTCTCTCCCTCCCTCCCTTCCTTTCCTTCTTTTTTTTCTGTTTCCTTCTTTTGCTGTCTTTCTGTCGTCTATCATCTACATCTATCTATCTATCTATCTATCTATCTATTATCTATCTATCTATCTATCTATCATCTAATCTATATCTATCATCTAATTTATCAAATCTATAATCTATCTAAACTATCTATCAATCATATAATCTATCATCTAAGTTATCTATCTTCTAATCTATCAATCATCTGTCTATCTATCTATCTATCTATCTATCTATCATCTATCTATCTGTCTGTCTGTCTGTCTATCTATCTATCTATCATCTAATCTATATCTATCATCTAATTTATCTAATTTATCAAATCTATCATCTATCTAAACTATCTATCAATCATATACTCTATCATCTAAGTTATCTATCTTCTAATCTATCTATCATCTATCTATCTATCTTGATTCAGCCTTCCATCCTTCCGAGGTCAGTAAATGAGGACACCAGATTGTTGGGGGCAAGATGCTGACTCTGTAAACCGCTTAAAGAGGGCTGTAAAGCACTGTGAAGCAGCATATAAGTCTAAGTGCTATCTCTATCTATCTATCATCTATCTATCATCTATCTCCTGCCTTTATTACTTTGACAAATAACTCAAGATGGCAAACATATCCAAAACAGCTTCCTTCTCCTGTTTTCCCCGCAACAGGAAGCCTATAAGGTGAGTTAAGCTGAGAGAGAACGATTGGTCCCAAAGTCACTCAACTAGATTTCAAAACACAAGGTTCATCAAACTTCCTTGATCTTCTAAAAAAAAAAGTCACAGAATTAAACAGGAATTCCCCGTTCCACAGTCTTTTGTTCAGTTGGAGCTTCAAAGTTATTTCAGTTTGCCCTCTGCAAACATCCTCCTCTGTTTTCACCTTCTCAGGTAACCACAAAGAATTGACCAATGCAATGTTTTCTCAGGTCATTTTTAGCAAGGCTATAAATACCTCACCCAATGGGATCCCCCCCCCTCCCGCCTGCTTTGCTCAAGCTTCGATCTGAAACCCTATACGCTTCCTTGGGGATTCTGCATGTCCTTGGGAAGGGGGGGAAGCAGGAGAAAGTCCAGGAGAACAAAATTAGATGGAATATATTAGCAGAGGAGGAGAAAAATATAGACTGGGTGAAACCAGGCTTAATAGCAGTAACTGTGAGTGGGATCTTGGAGTCTTAGTGGACAACCAGCTAAATATGAGCCAGCAGTGTGCAGCGGCAGCCAAAAAGCCAATGCAATTCTAAGTTGCATTAACAGAGGGATACAATCAAGATCAAGTGAGGTACTAATACCACTCTATAAAGCCTTAGTAAGACCACACCTAGAGTACTGCATCCAGTTTTGGTCACCACACTATAAAAAAGATGTTGAGACTCTAGAAAGAGTGCAGAGAAGAGCAACCAGTCTTTGTAAACAGCAACAACTCATGTCCAATATTTCCTAGTCGAACCACAAACAATTACAATGATCTAATACACACCGACTTTACAGAAGACAATGTTGGAAAGGCACTAAGCAATCTAAAACAATCTCTATCCATTGGACCAGATGGACTATGTGCTTACTTATTAAAAAAACTTTCCACTGCCCTATCAGAACCTCTAAGCATAATTTTCGATATATCTTTCAGGACCAGCTCCCTACCCAACCTATGGTCACTAGCCACGGTCATCCCTATCTTCAAAAAGGGAGGCCCTAGCCTAGTTGAAAATTACAGACCAATCTCTTTATGTTGCGCCACCTGCAAAGTCATGGAATCAATCATTAACCAATCCATTAC
>QLTV01012196.1:1109810-1121749 GCA_003457575.1 Thermophis baileyi
GGTTGACTTTTTTTAACAGGGGAATGGCTGTTTTAAGTTTTTTGCATTGTTTTAGTGGTTCCTGGCACCTTCCCTCACTCTTTTTGAAAGCCTCTAGTGATGGAGCACCCACAACTTCTGAAGGCAAGCTATTCCATTGATTGATTGGTCTCACCCTTAGGACATTTCTCCTTAGTCCTAGGTTGCTTCTCTCTTTGGTTAGTTTCCATCCATTGTTTCTTGTTGTGCCTTTTGGTGCTTTGGAAACTAGATTGACTCCCTCATTTTTGTAGGAGCCCCTCAAATTTCCTGACAGAACAATTAATCAGTGGAACAACTTGCCTCCAGAAGTTGTAAATGCTCCAACACTGGAAGTTTTTAAGAAGAGATTGGATAATCAATTGTCTGAAGTGGTGTAGGGATTCCTGCTTAAGCAGGGGGTTGGACTAGAAGACCTCCAAGGTCCTTTCCAACTCTGTTATTCTATTCTATTCTAAATATTGGAACAGTGCTATTTTATTGTGCTATTTTATTGTGAGTTGGACTAAGGAGAAATTTCCTAAGCGTCAGACCAATCAAGTTGGCCATGCCCACCCAGTCACACGACCCACCCATTTCCCACAGAAAACACCGGGAACCACAAAACCTGGGTAGGTATGGCTGGGGAGGGTCATGTGACTGGGTGGGAGTGACATTGAGTTGGCCACGCCCACCCACTCACATGACCGCCCACCCACCCACGCCCACCCACTCACATGACCACCAAGCCATGCCCACCAAGCCACGCCCACAGAACTGGTAGTAAAAAAAATTGAATCCCACCACTGCTTACAACCGTCATAAGTATGAACCGGTTGCCAAGTGTCCAAAGTTTGATCACGTGATGCTGCAAAGGTCGTGTGGAAAAAACGGTCATAAGTCACTTTTTCACGTGCCGTTGTAACTTTGAATGGTCACTAAATGAACTGTTGTAAGTCAAGGACTACCTGTAACACTCTTCCTACCCCCTCCAAAAACTTTAAGGATTAAAGCAGAAAACCTGGAAACTGCAGAGTCAAATTTAAAAACAAGAATTTAGCCCTTTTGTTCTCCACAAACTCTATAACTGGAAAAAAATATGATCCTTCAAATAAACTGGCTTCTGTGTAATCAAAGATTCCAGGCAACGGGAGCAATCTGGTTATCTTCCAAAGGTTTTGGGACTAAATCTCCCACGATCCCTTCCGTTTGGCTGGGCCTGAAGGTGATACCAAACATTGTCAAAGCATTTTTTTATCTCTTCCTGAGATCATCAATAATTTCTGACTTAGCCTTATGCACCTATAGAAATACCAATCTCTAGAGAATTCTTAGAAAACTTCCTTCGGATGGCTTCATTATCTGCCAATTCCTTTCCCATCTTTTGATTATTATTTTTTTTTCCCCAGCCTCCATCGCAGGAAATGTTACGGGAACAAGTTTTAGTCAAGTTTTTTATCAGCTGCTATTATTTAAAATAACAAAGTAGGGTAAGATAATATTCCAACATAAGCGGTGTAATTTTATTCTCTTATTTCACGATCGATCTGCAAAACGTTTTTGCAAAATAAGGTCTCTCAAGTGGCTAATCTACTGTCAGCACTAGTGTGATAGAGTTTTACCGGGCTGCATTTCCTTGTTTTGAAGCCTCTGGTATTTTTTTTTATTTACTCTACTGGATTTCCAAACGATCAAGGGAAGACGGGCGCAGAAATTCTAGGAAGAACAATTAAAATAATTGCTTATTATCAAAGATTGCAAAGCCCCTATCTATCCATAAATCAACAACTTCATAATTGCTTCCTTTCCTTTACCAAAAGATGACCGTATTCATAAATCAAAACCTTTAATATTGATTTGTACACTTCAAAAAGAATTAACGCTTGGAAAGTTTTGTTAACCTTGTACCTTGGGGAAATTTGCAACTGTGGGGTTTTTTTTCCTATTTTTTTTTTTTTAAACTGTTCACAATTGTTACCGCTTTTGACCTGTGACGGTTACAGATGGTCTTTCCTCCCTAACAAAGCAACTGCGAAAGAATGATTCATATCAGGGCCACTCAATTGCAACAGCCCACCAGCCAAGGAAGAAACTAAATACAAATACAATAACAGAGTTGGAAGGAACCTTGGAGGTCTTCATTCATGCTTTGCTCTTCCTGAACAGAACATCCAGATTCAAATTGAAATGAGTTGCCTGTTGAAGTATCAAACCTTGGCCTCTGCTTTTCAGAACCGATCTTCTTTTAGAGGAGGGCGGGGAAATAACATTCCATTATCATTAACCTGAATGCATGGGATTGAAAAATGCATCCGTGGAAAGAAGCGACATCTATGTGTAAATAATACCTCCGTGTTTTCACAGAGGTAACGTTTCCTACAAGCTGAGCAGCCCCCAAAGATCAGCTGTGGCAAAAGGGTTGCCAGGGGAGGTTGACCTCCATTCACAAGACTGTGGTTCTTCATAAAGCAAGCGATAATGACAGGGGTAGGAAGCATCGTTAAGGTCTTCTCTAAACACCCAAATACCCTGGGCAGGCTCCACTAGACAAGCTCCTTTCCAGGCTAGACTGGAAAGTTATTAAAAAAAAACAAAAACTTGGAAAAAAAATACCTTTTTTTCCTTACTTTCCAGTCTAACCTGGGAAGGATAAAATCAAGGAGCTTCTCCATGATATTGGGTGTTTAGAGACGAAGAGAAGAAAATACTTCTACATTGCTTCAAGAAAATAGCAGATCAAGAAAAGTACAATGGAGGTAGGTAGGTAGGTAGGTAGGTAGGTAGGAAGGAAGGAAGGAAGGAAGGAAGGAAGGAAGGAAGGAAGGAAGGAAGGAAGGAAGGAAGGAAGGAAGGAAGGAAGGAAAGTCTAATTTGCTTAAGGAAAGGACTGGAAATCATAGGCTTTGTGTTTAAACACAGGTACAGATAGTCTTCAACTTACAACCACAATTCAGAGCAGAATTGCCATCCCTAAGCAAGGTGGTTGCTAAGTGAGTCATGCCTGATCTTACAATCTTTTTTTTTTTGCATTGGTTGTTAAGCAAATCACTGCAATTAAGTGAATCAGGCAAGTCGTTAAATGAATCCAGCTTCCCTCATTGACTTTCCTTGGCATCCTGATGCTCATATAAGCCCAGGATGCTATAACTATCCTAAATACCATGCCGGTTGCCATGAGCCCGACTTAAAATCATGGAACTGTGGGGATATTTTGATAGTTATAACTATGAGGACCGGTCATATGTCACTGTTTCCAGTGTCGTCACAACTTTAAACAGTAACTACAAGATCAGGAATGGTTATAAGTCGAGGACAACCTGTACATAAACACACACACACCCACACACCCCTATATCTGTGTATTTTTGTGTGCATAGTAATTGGAACTTGTGCCCGCGCGCACACACAGACACAAACTCACACACTCCTATAAAACAAACTCCAAATTACCACATAGCATGCATCATGCCCTTCTCAAATTAAGTTAAGTTCCTGTTGTGGCCTGTCGGCGGGCCCCTCCAGCAGCCGAAGCAGAGGAGGAGGAGGAGGCGTGGGAGTCAGGGTCAGCATCAGGGCAACCTGGGAGCTCTGAGGGGGAAGAGGGAATGGAGCTGGCAGAGAGAGAGACAGAGGCAGAGCCTGGGCTGTCCGTCAGCCCTCAGATGGAGAGTCAACAGCCCCCAGGTCTGGAGGTGGCTGATGAGGAAGAGGAGGAACAGCTGGGTCCAGTGCCTGACGCGCGGATGCGCAGAAGGCAGAGGAGAGGAGAGCAGTGGAAATCTATGGGCTGATCCTGGGGAAGGAAGAGCCACCGCTGCCAGCGAAGCCCCACCCTAGCTCTGGGGATAAAAGGCAGGGGGTGGAGATGAATAGATGTGGCATACAACTATTCATCTTCCGGACGGACGGACTTTTTGCCAGGGCTGCCAGCATTCCTAATAAAGGAATCTTTTCAGTTCACATCAGAGGGCTTGTCGTGTTTGGAGAGCTGTGTCAGAACAGTTCCTCAAATTGTTATGAACCCAAGAAAATCCTTGGATAAAGCAGTCGAGAGAATAGAATGGCAAGAATTTTGTGTGCTCGGTTTGCCTGATCCTATTAAACAGATAATGCGAAGAACAACCGAACTGGGATCAGAATGCCATTTTTTTTAAATAAAATAAAATAAAGCCCCACAGCATGTTCTTTGGAAACCCCTTTGGTGAGATCATTTCTAAGCAATATTTTTTAGTAGAAATGCTTAACTCCCGTGGTTAATTTTAGAAGCTTAAAGCCGATGCTATGCTTCCTTTCTAAAAGAAAGCTTAAGAGTTAGAAATGAGCACGACGGTGCACCGAACATTTTCAAATTGGAAGGGTGCTGCCACGTCATGTTTGGGATAGTTGTTTTGTCTCCAAAATGTTTTGATTAATTAATGTTGGAAGCATTTCAGACATAAAGATTCGACAATTTCTAGCCACTAGTTCCAGCCATCTTAAAACGGGGCATACCTCCATCTGCACAAGGAAGGGAGGGGACAGAACATGCTGGGGAGTAAATGTATTGCTACTCTTGAAATTCTGAACCTGTCCAGTCAAGGGTCTGCGTTTTTCAGCCCTTCAAAGCAACCAAAGCCAGGAGACAGACATCACAAGAATAAGTTCATTGTTGTAAGTTCTAAAAAGAGAATCTTAAAAGCCTGACAGAGTTCCCATCTTTCCTTCTTACACTTAAAAAAATTAAGGCAGGGTATCTTGATACCAGCGGAAGAGAGTATTTGTAGCTCAGGGTTGAACTGTGGAGTCGTGGAAGACTCTCACCAACACCGACAGGGCAAACCTCACTCCCTTCTAGCACTGATGATGTTACCTAGTTGGGTAATGAAATGTCTGCAAGAAAACAACCAAGCCCAGAGAGCACGAAGCACCCTTCAGTCCTCGTCCTCCTCCTCCTCCTCCTCCTCCTCTGCTTAGAGTGGGCTGCATAGCACTGTGAAGTAGTATATAAGTCTAAGTGCTATTGCTATCCAGGTCATGGTTGTCCCAAAGGTGCTTTTTCAAAAGGCAACTGGACTCCCCCCCACCTTGCAGACGTTTCGCTTCTCATCCAAGAAGCTTCTTCAGTTTGAACTGAACTGAATTTTGATCACATGACCACGGGGGTGCTGCAACAGTTGTAAGTGTGAAAAACAGTCCTTAAGTCACTTTTTTCAATGCCGTTGTAACTTCGAAGGGTCACTAAACAAATGGAGTACCTGTATATACATATTTATAAACAGCAGAGCCCCCTGCATCCATTGTAATGCCACTGTCGTATTTTAGGCGTTTTTTTTTAAATATTTTTCACTGTATTTTTCATTTTAAAACAAACTGGAGCTCCATCGCCAGGGAAACCTTACATTTTCAATAAATAAAGCGTAGATGTTAAGCAAATACTTTCAGGAGGCATTTCCTTAATAAAGCTGCTGTGTACTCAACCATGCACAGCATTAGCGATATTTTATGTCTCTGATTTAGCAGACCCGAGATGTAATAGCTTTGAGCTGCTTTTTTCACATGCTAAGAATATATTCAGATGCACACAGGGTATTGTTCTAACAGGCTGTTCTTCTCTTTGCGACATCAGCTGATGGCAATGTGCAATGCGTAAACATCCACAACCCGACTCCGAATGGCAGGGCTGATAAATTCATCTAAATTACCCTGCTGAGAAGGCCCAGTGTTCAGTTGTGGGAAGGGAACCTCAGAAAACAGTGCCAAGAGACTCAAGCCAGCCCTCCTTCCCCCTTTAAGAAAACCAAGAAGCACCAGCCAAAAGGAAAACTCAGAGCAGCCACAAAAGTAACAGAAACACTTAAGTAGAGCCATTAAGATAAGGGGAATCAGGCTAAAAATAAACTCTCCAAGGTAAACCAAAACTCCCTTTTTCCTGCCCCTGACAGGATTAAAACCCCAAGGACAGGAAAAACAAAAGACCTGGGACCAAGATTAACCCAGTAAAACAGGAAAACAAAACCCAGGGCAATCAGAAACACATCAAAACCCATTAAGCTGCAGGAGCTTCAAAGGGGAATGAAGCATAAAAGGCTCAGATTCACACTCCCAAGTTGCTTGCAAGCCAGGAACGCTCCAGCTGTGTCACTTTTTGCTTCTCGCCTTCCTACATTAAAAGAATTCCACTTTCTGGCAGCTGGCTTCTGCATCCATTTCTTCTCAGCGTCTGTGATGTGTTCCAGATGGGAACGAACCGGGGAAATTTCTTGCAACACTAAGGCTAAGGTCTGTGGCCTGAGCTTTTGGATGGGAGAACGCAAATCGAATCGGAGGCAGTGTTGCTGGGGCGCCAGAGGAAAATTCACAGGGCAGTCTTGAAGAAGTTATGAAACACGTGTTTCCTATACATGTCCACACACCTCTTTGTATAAAGGCGTATTCCTACTGAAGAGAATATTCTTGGCTCAGGGTTGAAGTGTGGGGTCCTTGGTGGTCTCTGAGCATGGCGGTTTTCTTGCAGATGTTTTATTAGCAAACTAAGGAACATTGTCAGTGGTAAAACGGAGTGAAGTGTGTGGAGAGGAGGAGGAGGAGGAGGAGGAGGAGGAGGAGGAGGAGGAGGAGGAGGATCCTTACTGCTCTCTGAGCATGGTAGCTTTCTTGCAGATGTTTTATTACCAAACTAGGGAACATTGTCAGTGGTAAAACGGAGTGAAGTGTGTGGAGAGGAGGAGGAGGAGGAAGGAGGAAGAGAAGGACTGTGTGGGGTCCTTGGTGCTCTCTGATCTTGCTTGCTTTCTTGCAGACGTTTCATTACCCAACTAGGTAACATCATCAGTGCTGGTGATGTTACCTAGTTAAGGTAATGAAATGTCTGCAAGAAAACAAGAAAGCTCAAGAGAGCATCAGGGACCCTTCAGAATGTTGACTCTTTACTGCTATCTAGTGGGGTCCTTAGTGCTCTCTGAGCTTGGTGGTTTTCTTGCAGACATTTCATCACCAAACTAAGTAACATCATCAGTGCTAGAAGGAAAAGGGGTTTGCTCTCTTTTTATATACAAGTATCCTCCTTTGACAGGGAGCATATAAACAGGAAGCAAACCCCTCTCCCTTCTAGCACTGAGGATGTTACGTAGTTTGGTAATGAAACGTCTGCAACCAAACAACAAAGCTCAGAGAGCACCAAGGACCCCCAGAGATATATTCCTACTCTTTCCCCACAAAAGCAGCCCTCTGTCACTCTTTTCAATGCCGTTGTTAACTTCGAACAGTCACTAAACGAACGGTTGCAAGATGAGGACTATCTGGGTAGCAGCCAACCCAAAGCTTAGGGAAAGACCATAACATCTCCCAACTCATCCTTCCTTCCACTTAGGGACCTCTGCCCAAAGGTTTTGGGGTCAACCCCCTCTAAGTGTTGCACCTCCACACAGGAATGATTTTCTGGAATAGCTCTGTTCTCTAGCGTCACAAGAGAAAGAAGAAAAATTGTTTCGCTTCCAGTTAATATAAATGTTCAGGTTCTTGCAGAGCTGATCCTGACAGCAACCGAGCTGCAGCTCAAAGCAGCAGTGTTCATTTGTATGGCATGAAAAGGAAAAGGCAGGGGTATCAAAAATGGAATTTATCCTGCTTCTCTCTGTAACTCTGAGCTTTCTACAGGTTTGGATCAGAGGTGGGTTCCTCCTGGTTCGGACCGGTTCGCCCAAACCGGTAGCAACCCACTGGTGACGTCTTGGAGCCAGTTTGGTCGGTGCCAGTCCGTGGATGACGCCATCTTTTTTGGGGGGGGGTTGAAAAAAAAAGGGGGGGGTTGGAGTTTTTTAAAATTGTTTCTTCTTCTGTGTATGCGCAGAAGCCGAGTTTCCGGCACTGCGCATGCATCGCCATCTTGTTTTTGGCTTTTTATGGGGGGGGATTTTTTTGGATTTTTCGGCACTGCGCAGGCACGGCCATGCGGCGCGGGAGGAAGCGAACCGGCAGTGAGGTAAGTTAGAACGCAACCCTGGTTTGGATTGCTTTTTTTAAAAAAAAGTCTTCATCTGGCCCTGGATTACAAATACGAATCACGATTTTTTTTAAAAAAAAATAAATTCCTTTTTAATGGCCCTTAGAATCAAAGAGCAAAAAAGACACGAATCTTCCAGGAGGGAAAGCCTTGCAGGAAAAGTGTGAAAATGATCTCCTAATAAGAACGAATGAGACGAGGAAAGCTGCCGAGGAGCGTTTTATAAAGATGCAGCATCTGTGTGTGTGTGTGGGTGGGGGGGAAATACGCCTGAACTGAAAGTGATAAAGGAGATTCAGAAATGGAGAGGTTGAACGTTTAGACAGGCGGCAAAGAATCCTCTTGTGTTTGTGGCACGGGATGAGGTGGGCATGAGAGAAATGAAGGATAACAGAAACAGAATAACAGAGTTGGAAGGGACCTTGGAGGTCTTCTAGTCCATCCCCCTGCTCAGGCAGGAAACCCTAAGGTATACAGGTAGTCCTCGAGTTACAATCGTAGCGGAGTTTGCGCATCACGGTCATAACTCTTGATGGTTGTAAGGCAGGTTGGTCATTTGACCGACCTGATTTTAGTATTATTTTGTGTGTGTGTGTGTGTGTGTGTGTGTGTGTGTGTGAGTTGTTAAGTGAACATCATAGTCTTTAGGTAAATCAAAGGGTTGCTTTCAGCATGGTTTTGCCTAAAACTGTAAGCAAATGCTGGTTTTCAGCATAAAAATATGGTCATATGATCATGGGACGCTGCAAAATACCATAAATGCAGCCAAGGTTGCCAAGTGCCTACAGTGTGGTCACGTGACTCGGGAGGGTGTAACTGTCAGAAATTCAAATCTGGGTCATAAGTACACCTCAGGTAGGTTTGTCATAAGTCAAGGACTACCTGTATTGGGCTGAGTTTCCCCAGGAATCCTTCATAGGTGAGGATGTACCTGGGTTTCCCTATTCGTACTCCAGGGTTTTCACTGCTACACCACACTATCTCTGGAGCCGAGGTAGGGCCCAGAGTCACCAAGGAACTTTCCATGGCTGAGAGCAGAACAATGAGATCCAGGAAATACAAATAACCCTAACACCACTAAACAATCATCTCAATTTCCAAAGGCATTCTTGAAGCAATGAACTCTTCTACTATTACTGTAGTGGAATGTAGTCTGGATTCCCAGGAGGGAGGGGCTGGGTTGCCGAGGAGCAAGAGACAACTCAGTTCAGATAGTTTGTGTGGGAGAAAGAGGGTGAAGACTCCTCTTCCTTAATAGTTCCCAGAATCTATGCTTTATGGGGATGGTATCCTACTTTAGTTTGGCAAGACTCTGTCTGTAGATGAAGAATAATAATTAAAAAAATATGCTTGGAAGAATCACAGCACCTCTTTCTTGGGTTTGGTGCCCAACAGTCCTTTTGTTTACAGTCCAATACTAGTGTCACACTCTTTCCAAGAGCAGTCGTGATATTTGGCTTACATAAATGCCAGTGGTGGGATTCAATTTTTTTTACTACCGGTTCTGTGGGCGTGGCTTGGTGGGTGTGGTGTGGTGTGGCTTGGTGGGCATGGCTTGGTGGGCATGGCAAGGGAAGGATACTGTAAAATCTACATTCCCTCCCCACTCCAGGGGAAGGATACTGCAAAATCCCCATTTCCTCCCTATCAGCTGGGACTTGGGAGGCAGAGAATAGATGGGGGCGGGGCCAGTCAGAGGTGGTATTTACCGGTTCTCCGAACTACTCAAAATTTCCGCTAACGGTTCTCCAGAACTGGTCAGAACCTGCTGAAACCCACCTCTGATAAATGCTATTTTCCTGAAGATTATATATGATTCATTGAACCATTCTTTCCTATCAGTTGATACTTCCTCTATCACAGCAAGGTTTCCTCCCTAGCAATTCTCAGAATATCTTTTTAATAATGCAAGTAGTTTGCTTTAGTTTGGCAAGAGGTCTGGCCGTAGGTGAGCAACAATAATAGGAAACTGCTCAGAAACAATTCTACCTGATTTCTTGGTTTTCGGGGCCCGACAATTACCTTGTTTCCGATGGCTTTTTTGGGTGGGAAGCTAAAGCTTCGTACTTGGTGATACCTCATCTGTAACTTGTGGTGAAGCCCTCTGAATTCCGTGTATCTTCGATAAACATTCCACTCGTCGTCTTTTATCCTGATATATAGCTGTCAGAAACAGAGAGACGGGATCAATCGGTTTTATCCAAAACCAGGGTACTAGATCGAGATCTTAAATGGAAAAGGATACCAATCTGGCAACATTTTCCCCAGAACAACTACCAAAATACTTTGTTTGTTTGTATCATGCTTTTTATTATTTTTACAAACAACTCAAGGTAGTGAACATATCCAACCCACGACCACAACTGAGCCACAAATATCCTTTGCTAAGCAAGACAATTGTTAGTTTTGCCCCATTTTACATCCTTTAAGGCAGTGGTTCTCAACCTTCCTAATGCCGCGACCCCGCCCCGCTGCCGCGACCCCCTCCCCGCCCCCTCCCCGCGCATTGCCAGTCACCAAGATGGCGGGCTAGCGCGCGCTTAGGCGACCCCTGTGAAAGGGTCGTTCGACCCCCAAAGGGGTCGCGACCCACAGGTTGAGAACCGCTGCTTTAAGGGAATCATTGCATTTGTTAAGTTAGTCACACAGTTGTGAAGTGAATCTGGCTTCCTCATTGACTTGGCTTGTCAGAAGGTTGCAAAAGGGGATCACATGACCCAGGAACATTGCAACCGTCATAAATACGATGTCAGGCCGAAGCCATATCTTATTAGAGACTTTGGCCTGCCACACTTTACGTTTGAGAATTGTTTCTTGCTGTGGGAATTTTGGAGGGGCTGTTGCATGAGGGATGTAGACCTGTAGCCATAACAAATTCCTTTAGATTCTCAAGGTCATCCTTTGTCCAGCATCTGCCCGGAAGCTGAGGGGAGTAACTGACACGTCGGCAGAAGGCGACTGGCTAACATCATGAACTTGTGGGTGTGGGGACAAAGGGCTTGATCTTTCAACTGGGTGGAGAAACCCTGGGAGCGTCAGATTCGGGTTTCTCACAGCACTGCCAACATGGCTCTGTTAATAAATTGGAACTTTGAGGAATGCTTTGCCTCGGACTCTGATTTTATTTTGGATGCTATTTGGAACCCTGACATACGAGTCAGTTGCCAAGAGTCTGAATTTTGATCACGTGACCATGGGGATGCTGCAACAGTCATAAGATTTACCAATAAAAGGGAATATTTGTAGGTTGAAATGAAGGGTCCTTGGTGCTCTCTGAGCTTGCTTGTTTTCTTGCAGACGTTTCATTACCCTAACTAGGTAACAGCATCAGTGCTAGAAGGAGTGAGGTTTGCCGGTTGCCAAGGCATCTGAATTTTGATCACGTGACCATGGGGATGCCACGATGGTCATAAGTGTGAAAAACGGTCATAAGTCACTGTTTTCAGTGTGTGGTAACTTGGTCACTAAACAAACTGTTGTAAGTCGAGGTCTACCTGCATAGCTGAAGTTGGGAGGATCTAGAAGCAGAATTGGACCTGGTTAGAACTTGGATGGGAAAGCACTTGGAAAACCTACTTTAGGGGTTTTAGAGAAAACTCGGGGAAGAAATTCTATGAGACACAGATAGCAAACCACATCCATGCTTTTATCAAGGAAGTTCCGTGGACCTGCTCAGTGCAAAAACAGCTTCATTTCCATTTTCTTCTAAAAACGAGAGATGCTTCGACTGCAGCAGACATACGCGCACGCACACATCTATATTCAGAATTTTCATTGCATTTCGGTCTACAGGTCTTTCAGAAAAAAGTAAAACCAAGGAGGCAGAAGAATATAAGGCAGGGATGGCTAACCATTTTCTCGTCGCGTGCCAAAAGCGTGTTGCGTGCCGGCACCCATAATGCAATGCGTGCGTGACCCCCCCATGCACCCCGCACCCGTGCATGCACGTGTGACCCCCCTG
>QLTV01012196.1:1145992-1160473 GCA_003457575.1 Thermophis baileyi
ACTATTGCAAATTGAGGAGTATCTGTATTTATTTATTTCCCACCTTTATTATTTTTACAAATAACTCAAGGCAGAGAACATATCCAATACACTTTCCTTCTCCTATTGTGAGCACAGTGGTTACAATGCAGTATTGTAGGCTAACTCTGCTGACATTACTAGGAGTTTGATTCCTTCTATCATCTTGTGGTGGTGAGTCATGGTGGCGCAGTGGTTAGAATGCAGTACTGCAGGCTAATTGTGCCGACTGCCAGCAGTTTGATCCTGACCGGCTCAAGGTTGACTCAGCCTTCCACCCTTCCGAGGACAGTAAAATAAGGACCCAGATTGTTGGGGGCAAATAGGCTGACTCTGTAAACCACTTAGAGGGGGCTGTAAAACACTGTGAAGCAGTATATAAGTCTAAGTGCTATTGCAAGAGCCGAGGTGGCGCAGTGGTTAGAGTGCAGCACTGCAGGCTACTTCAGCTGACTGCTAGCTGCAGTTCGGCGGTTCAAATCTCACCGGCTCAAGGTTGACTCAGCCTTCCATCCTTCTGAGGTGGGTAAAATGAGGACCCAGATTGTTGGGGGCAATATGCTAACTCTGTAAACCGCTTAGAGAGGGCTGTAAAAGCACTATGAAGCGGTATATAAGTCTAAGTGCTATTGCTATTGCTACTTTCCTCACAACAACAACCCTGAGAAGTGAATTAGGCTGAGAGACAGTGACTGGATCAAGATTAGTCCACTAGCTTTCATACCTAAGGCAGATCTAGAACTCAGCATCTCCTGGTCATTGGGTTAACATCACCCAGCCAGCTTTGATGCCTAAGGCAAGTCTAGAACTCAGCATCTCCTGGTGATTGGGTTAAAGTCATCCAGCCAGTTTTCATGCCTAAGGCAGGACCACCATCTCCTGGCTTCTAGCTGGAGCCTCAACCACTGGACAAAACTGCACAATCTACGGCACGATCATCTGTATGCTGACCTGCAAGAGCCAAGGGAGATTTCTTCCTATCGCCTCTACCCAGGAGAACAACCAGGAAGAAAACATCTGAAATCCAAACTAGGCTTGAGCCATTCAAAAGATGAAAAAGAAGAATAACTGAAGCCAGAATTAAATTCAAAGTCGCTTTGATGAATTAGCCAGAAACAGTTCATCTCCAGCCTTCAGCAAAGCAGATTCTAGGCCTGGAGCTGTCCAGGGTACTGAAGCTTCAGCTTGACTTCAGCTTGGATATCAAATAGTCCTGGACTTACGGCCATTGGTTTATCTGCCATTTGAAGTTATAACAGGACTGAAAAAAGTGACTTATGACCAGTCCTCACACTTATGACCATTGCAGCAACCCCACATTATATCATCAAAGGATGCTTGGCAACCATCATGTATTTAAGATGGTGGCAGTGTCTTGGATTCATGGGATCATCATTTGCAACCTTCCAAGAAGCCAAGTCAATGGAGGAAGCCAGATCTGCTTAACAACCATGTGATTCCCTTAACAACTGCAGTGATTCACTTAACAATCACAGCTGTAAAATCCAGCGCAACTGACTTAACAATGGAAATTCTGGTTCCAATTGTGGTCATTAATCAAGGACTACCTTTACAGAAAGTTCAAATGCTCCGTGTCATTTGTACTTAATAGCGCTACACCACAGCTGCTAAATTTACAGGTAAAGTAACTTACTCACCTATGCTGATTAGAGAAAATTTAGCACTGATATCAGGAATTATTCCCATCTGCGCTACACATACACTTGTAAAAAAATGTATACCTTACTAACGTACCTCTACTGTAACAGTTACTGTATAAAATCCTCCCTCAAACAATATTACAAAGAGCGTCTATGTTCCCAATAATTTATCAATGTTTGATATGTCAACACCTGCCCACTGAAGGGGACTATTAAATTTACTATAGTGTCTGTGGAAGATTTGCGGAGGAGGTGAGACCTGACTCAGAAGCAAATGAGAGTGTAAACACAGATATGTCCACAAGAATTATTTGGTTCCTGCCAAAACATTAAGTAGGCTTCTGGTAGCTATCACCACCTAGAGGTTAGTTGTAAATGAAACTTTGAAGTGTCTCTCCAAGAAAGTTCAATAAAAACCTTGATTGACCGCAAAACAAGTCCAAGAAATGTTCTCAACGGCCAGTCACAGGAACAACAGAAGCAGACATGAAACAAGAGCAAATATTGGCTCGAAAAAAATCCAACATCCAAAGATACAGAGAAGATGCCAGCCTATCGGTCCTTAATGCTTTGTATGCCACTGAGCCAATATATGATTTCTTTGATTTGGGCTTATTGGGCTGTAGAGCTTAGCCACTGTAGCTTATAAACTCTGAGTTATGACTTAGTGTTTGGAGAACTGAATCAATTCTGTCTTCCTTCACAAATCATAATTAAGCAGATCATAGGCAACATATAAACCAGATTGAAGGCCACATGGCATATAGAAAGATTATCCATATTACCTGAATTTATATATCAACCAAGCCAAGATTTATTGAACAGCTGCATTCGCACAACACATAAACAACCTTCAATCATTGTTTACAGATTATAATGACTTGGCCTAGACAATGCACTAAACCAAAGCCAAGGAACCCAACCATGTTCAGTTTTAATACCCTTCCAGTAATACATCCAATTTCAGAACAACAAAGAAATGGCAGACTTAAGTATCAGCTGATAATCTTCTGGCTGGAAGACCAGTGGATGACTTTGATGTTTGGGTCAAAGCAAGGGCTTGAATATGCCGAGTGTCTTCCCTGGGCTTAAAGTCAGCTTATCTCCAAGTACTTGGAAAACAATTTGCACACTGTCATTCCCGTAGACAAGCAATGTGGGAACACGCACGAGGAAAGGAAGCAAACATTTCACACACACACCCCTTATCGGTGACCCGAGGATGACAGCTTGCCAAGTCTCAAATACGAAATGCGTTCTTGCCTCATTAAAAGAAGATAATTGCTACGCAATGGAATATGCTGGCACATATGTTTTTCCTGCTTAACTACCAGCAAAGTATTTTGGTTTAAATGTGGAAAAAATAAACGACAAATAGAGGGTGGCTGGAAGAGGCTTTCCTTTTCAAAGTTATCACAGCGCTGGGGGAAAAAAGCGACTTACAACCGGTCCTCACATTCACAATTATTGCAACATCCCGACAGTCACAGGCTCAACATTGGGTGCTTGGCAATCAGCACGTATTCAAGATGGTTGCAGCGTCCCCCGGGTTATGTGACTGCCATTTGTGGCCTTCCCAGCCAGCTTCCAACAATGGGGGAAGTCAGATTCACTTAACAACCATGTCATTCACCTAATTGCAGTGATTCGCTTAACATCCATATAAAAGGTAAAGGTTCCCCTCGCACATATGTGCTAGTCGTTCCCGACTCTAGGGGGCGGTGCTCATCTCCGTTTCTAAGCCAAAGAGCCAGCACTGTCCGAAGTCGTCTCCATGGTCATGTGGCCGGCATGACTAAACGCCGAAGGCACACGGAACGCTGTTACCTTCCCACCAAAGGTGGTCCCTATTTTTCTACTTGCATTTTTACATGCTTTCAAACTGCTAGGTTGGCAGAAGCTGGGACAAGTAACGGGAGCTCACCCCGTTACGCAGCACTAGGGATTCGAACTGCCAAACTGCCAACCTTTCTGATTGACAAGCTCAGCATCTTAGCCACTGAGCCACGGCATCCCCTTTAACATCCATCTAGTAGCTGCAAAATCAGGTGGGATTCACTTAACAACTATCTTGCTTAGCAATGGAAATTCTGGCCCTAACTGCGGTCATAAGTCAAGGACTACCTACATTTAAAACCCAAGCTTGGGTTTTTTGTTTTTGTTTTAAATGAGTGTTACCTGTTGATGCCCCTGCCTACAGCATCTCTGGCTTCGTCAAAATCCCACTGAATCCCAAAGGAGGTTGTCAGGAAAAAAAACCTCTGTCAGTTATTTTTCCCCTAGACAGGGAAGCGTACTTAATCAGTGAATTGCAAAGCAACGGAAACATGTATAACAGAGAACAACACGGGAATCAATTATCCACCTTCCTGCACTTCCAGCAATAAAGTGAGCTCAAAAAAACAGTGGAGATATTTTTTTTAAAAAATGATTGTTCCATTTTTCTTTTGGGACATTGTGATCAGATTTACCTGGGGTATTTTGACAGGGATTTTTTTTTAGGAAGCAAATCTTCCAGCAGACTGCTCTAATTGGGCCGTCTCAGGACAGGATTGCATCCAGAACACCACGAATGTCTTCCAATTTTTAGATTTATTTCTTGAAAATACCAGACAACCACAACACATTGATGCATTCTGGAAGGAAACTAGAATATTCTGGTGTTTTCCAGAATGCTTCATCTCTGGGATATTGAGTTTTGCATGCAGTTAAAGAAACATGACCAGAAGGAATTTTACAGCAATGAAAAAAATGAGATGAAGAAATGTTTCTAATGGGGTGGCATGATCTTGAGTTATCTAATCAGATTATCTTCCCAATATAAATGGGGTGACATTTCTGCTGGCCAAAATTATATATGGCTATTTTGCAGTTTTTGTCTACAATCCCAATCATTAGGACTGGGTGGTGCGCAATGCAGCAAAAACAAAGATGATATAGTAATATGACATAACTAATGGTCAGCCAATAATTACACTGTGGGCCACAGGTCCATTGAAATACAATTATCTTTTGGATCTCTCAGAAATGGCTGTGTACACCTATACACATATAGGTAATCTTCGATTTACGACCACAATTGAGCCCAAAATTTCTGTTGCTAAGCGAAACACTTGTTCAGTGAGTTTTGCCCCATTTTACATCCTTTCTTGCCACAGTTTTTAAGTGAATTACTGCAGTTCGTAACACGGTTGTTAAGTGAATCTGGCTTCCCCATGGACTTTGCTTGTCAAGAAGGCCGTAAAAGGGGATCACGTGACCCCGGGATACTGCAACCGTCATGAATATGAGCCGGTTGCCAAGCATTCAAATTTTGATTATATGACCATGGTCGTAAGTCTGAAAACTGGTCATAAGTCACTTTTTTCAATGCTGTTGTAAGTTTGAATGGTCACTAATGAATGGTTATAAGTTGAGGACTACCTGTAAAGAATTGAGGCCTTTGAACTATGGTGCTGGAGAAGACTCCTGCGAGTCCCTTGGACTGCAAGGCGATCAAACCGGTCAGTCCTAGAGGAGATCAACCCTGACTGCTCTTTAGAAGGCCAGATCTGAAGATGAAACTCAAATACTTTGGCCACCTAATGAGAAGAAAGGACTCACTGGAGAAGAGCCTAATGCTGGGAACGATTGAGGGCAAAAGAAGAAGGGGACGACAGAGAATGAGGTAGCTGGATGGAGTCACTGAAGCAGTCGGCTTGAGCTTAAATGGACTCCCGGGGATGGTAGAGGACAGGAAGGCCTGGAGGAACATTGTCCATGGGGCCACGATGGGTCGGACACGACTTCGCAACTAACAACAACAACCTGTACACAAAGCCACACATGGAAGTTGAAGACAATTACAACCATATTAACTCTGTGGCTTCTTCGAGATGTCCAAGCTAGGATAGTGACAGTCATCCAATATACTCTCGCTGAACAGAAACGCTTACTTGATAAACATGAAATGCATTTGCTGCTTTCCCACGGAGAAAGACTGAAGGAATCCAGACGTTTATAAGTGCTCGGTTTGATCTGGATGACAAAAAATAAATAAATAAATAAGTCAGTACATACAATCTTGCACGGAAGTACAAACAGGCCATAAGACAGACTCCATTGATAGATGCTACCAATAATCAAAGCACTTGGAATATGGAACCAAATCAAGAATGCGATGGTTATGTTACAAGGTGGGGAATACATTCCCAAAACAGAAAAAAACCTGAATTATGAATCGTTTTACTTCAAAATACACTCTTTTGAAGTCATGGCGGGAATGAGATAAACACATCAAACTTTCTAACAACTTACATTTCAAAATCTGACAGGCTTTGATCTTCAGAGGTTTGACTGAGATCTCCGGGAACCTAGGCAATAACAGGAAGGAAGGAAAAATATAATGAAACACTGGGTCTACTTAACCTATTGTCTTAAAGAGCAGGCAAGTGCAGCCTGACCCACAGCAAACTTCCCAAAATTAATTCCTAAATCCAACAGCCCCTGTCCTATCATTCCCAGGGGATGATATTTAAATAGAAGTCTCAGCATGGCTTGGACAATATTGCATTTTTATAGATTATTCCCTACCTCTTGGCAAACACTTTCTTTTAAAAAAATAGAATCCTCAAGAGCTTTCAAAAGCATGAAAGCATGAGAGCTGACCATCTTATTGCAAACAGCACAAACGCTGAGGTAAGGGTCAAAATATGTGAGCCTTAAAGAAATGGAGTTTAAATTTAGGATGGTCAATGAAATAAGAATGGAATGGAATGGAATGGAATGGAATGGAATGGAATGGAATGGAATGGAATGGAATGGAATGGAATAGAATAGAATAGAATAGAATAGAATAGAATAGAATAGAATAGAATAGAATAGAATAGAATAGTTGGAAGGGACCTTGGAGGTCTTCTAGTCCAACCCCCTGCTCAGGTAGGAAACCCTACACCATTTCAGACAATTGGTTGTCCAATCTCTTCTTAAAAACCTCCAGTGTTGGAGCATTCACAACTTCTGGAGGCAAGTTGTTCCACTGATTAATTGTTCTAACTGTCAGGAAATTTCTTCTTAGTTCTAGGTTGCTTCTCTCTTTGATTAGTTTCCATCTATTGCTTCTTGTTAGCTGAACGTGATCAATAACAGTAGCATTGTTTCAATTTCTGAATTTCATTCACGCTCTTTTTCGAATTAATGACTCAGGTGATTAAAACACAAGTGACCTAGGATGTAGCACATTTAACTTGTGGCTAGACCTACATTTCTTAGGCTCTCTTGATGTGCTAGATCGCCTTAATCTACGTGCTCTCTGGACATAAATAGCTATTATAAAATCATGCACTTTTCTTTCCAAGCAAGCATAGCATTTTTAAGAATTGCAGTTATTCCTCTTGATCCTGTCATGATTGCTATTGTACGCGCTCGTTTCAGCTTTTGTTGACAGTCCCCTTAAAAGCTTAGAGGGAAAAATTATAGAGTGTAAAAATTATAAAATCAAATTATTTTACTCAATCATTCCACTAGGAACAAAGTTCTGACTAGATCCTTCAACAAGTTCTAACATAGCAACATTAGAACTAAATCTTTCCCCCACTGGTTTAATTACCACTCTAATTAAATTTAATAATTTGCCTCTATTTCTTAAAAGAGGTGTATGTATCCATTTAATGGATATGCCACTGAAAACTGACAAGCTGAAGATGGCTTGCAATTAAACAAAACCACCAGTAACACAATGTTCCCAAAACAAGCCTTCAACAAATATTGTTAATATTTCACAATATTAAATAGTATTTAATAATTGTAATGATGTAATCATTCCAACATTAATTATTAAGAATATCCACCCAACAAAATACAGGTCGTCCTCGACTTATGACCACAATTGAGCCCAAAATTTCTGTTGTTAAGTGAGACATTTGTTAAGTGAGTTTTGTCCCATTTTACCACCTTTCTTGCCTCAGCTGTGAAGTGAATCGCTGCAGTTGAGAAGTTAGTAAACCCGGTTGTTAAGTGAACCTGGCTTCCCCATTGATTTTGCTTGTCAGAAGGTTGCAAAGGGTGAGCCCACGTGATCCTGGGCCACTGCAAGCATCATAAATATGAATCAGTTGTCACGTTTCTGAATTTTGATCACGTGATCATGGGGATGCTGCAAAGGTCATACCTGTGAACAACAGTCATAAGCCACACGATTCAGCGTCGTTTGCAACTTTGAACGGTCACTAAATGAACTGTTGTAAGTCGAGGACTACCTGTATAGACTCACGGGGCTGGAATGGACCTTGGAGATCTTCTAGTCCAGAGGTCTTCAAACTTGGCAACTTTAAGACTTGTGGATTTCAACTCCCAGAATTCTCCAGCCAGCATAGCTGGCTGGAGAATTCTGGGAGTTGAAGTCCACAAATCTTAAAGTTGCCAAGTTTGGGGACCCCTGTTCTAGTCCAACTCCCTGCTCAAGGCAGGAGACCTTATACCATCCCAGTCAAATCGTTGTCCAGTCTATTTTTGAAAACCTCCACTGATGGAGCAGCTAAATCTTGGTTGATTTGCAGTTGTTTCCCACAATTTTTTTGACTCCCAAACGTGGCCAGTAGTACTACTATGGGGGGAAAAAACCTTAAAAAGAAGCAACTTCAGACATCTGTAATGGAAGCATGGGCTCAGAGGTAAGCAGAAATGGCCTTCTGTTGATGCATTGTATTATGTACACTGAGAGCTTATGCACCAAAGACAAATTCCTTGTATTTCCAATCACACTTGGCCAATAAAGAATTCTATTCTATTCTATTCTATTCTATTCTATTCTATTCTATTCTATTCTATTCTATTCTATTCTATTCTATTCTATTCTACTCTACTCTACTCTACTCTACTCTACTCTACTCTACTCTACTCTACTCTACTCTATTCTGACTTGTAGTTTAGCCACCATTCGAAATCAAAATGGACCAATCAATTGAGGCTAGTTATAACCTAGATTTGAAGTTCCTACAGTCAGCCCCCGCAGTCACATGACCAACCTATTTTACCACCATCGTGGCTTACAGCCACGATGGGCAGGCTCTGTGATGGTCGTTAAGTTGAGGACTACCTATCTTTGTTGCCCAACATCATCTAGAGAGCGATGGATAGGAAAAACACAGATCAAATTCATGTAAACTCTTCCATATTATTATTATTATTTTGCATGAAAGAACTGCGAATTCGGTACATTTCTGGCCCAGGGGTAGGCGGGGGCAGGCAGGAATAACAAGCACGAAAGAATCCTATCTTTTAATTTACGAATCGGCAGCCTGCTGCCCTCTAGGGATTGTTGGACTGTGATTTAATTCTTGCACCAACTTTGTTGACAAGGCACATGGTACCAATTCCAACTTTAATTTGAGATGTATTTGCTTTACACCTGGGTCTGCTCGTCATCGCAAAAGAGGTCCATTAAACCTCGAATTTCATCTTTTTCCCCCCTTCTCTAGCCTTAAACTTACTTACCTGCCTGCTTGCTTGCCAATTTCTGGGTGTGATGAAGGAAGGACACACAGCTGGGGTATGTAAAATGTTATGTGTTTTGCTCTTCTCCCTTTTCATTATGCATGTAGACAGCCAAACACACACAGAGACAGAGTCAGATGGATTTCTGACAGCATGTATAATTTCAACATTTAGCAGAACAAATTCGGTACAGAAAGGTTATTTTGAAAGCCTCTTTTCAGCTTGATTTTTTAAAAAGATTTTATTCTTTTTTTTTTTTAATAAAACCCTCGCTGCTCTTACTAAATAGATTGGCTTTGGAACCGGTAAGAGATAAATAAGCCAGCTTTTAAAATGTCAATAAAAACAATAGGCCACTTTACAGACTGGGGAGGAAAGCTATGACAAATCTAGACAGCATACTAAAAAGCAGAGACATCACCCTGCCAACAAAAATGCGTATAGTCAAGGCTATGGTTTTTCCAGTTGCAATGTATGGCTGTGAAAGTTGGACCATAGGAAAGGCTGAGCGCCAAAGAATTGAGGCCTTTGAACTCTGGTGCTGGAGAAGACTCCTGCGAGTCCCTTGGACTGCAATGTTGCGGAGATAAAATAATTAGAGGTGAAATGAATCTTGTTTCCCTGCCCTCAATCCTCATGAATAAGACCGGAGTCCAGGAAAGAATAAAAATAATATATTTGCATAACAAAAATAAGAACATCTAAGTCTGTGTCTACATGGTGAAGAACAAAGAGAACAAAAGAAAAAATTAACACATGCGCAGTACAGGTATCACATGAGAACTTCATATCAGTATACAGTGTCATTTCAGAATAAGAGTCCAACTGACAAATTAAAATGAACGTAGTGACATGCAAGGCGATCCAACCGGTCAGTCCTAGAGGAGATCTTTAGAAGGTGACTGCTCTTTAGAAGGCCAGATCCTGAAGATGAAACTCAAATACTTTGGCCACCTAATGAGAAGGAAGGACTCACTGGAGAAGAGCCTAATGCTGGGAACGATTGAGGGCAAAAGAAGAAGGGGACGACAGAGAATGAGGTGGCTGGATGGAGTCACTGAAGCAGTCAGAGGGAGCTTAAATGGACTCCAGAGGATGGTAGAGAACAGGAAGGCATGGAGGAACGTTGTCCATGGGGTCGTGATGGGTCGGACACGACTTCGCAACTAACAACAACAGACTGAAGAGAGGTGACCTCCCATCACCAACGGTTAAGCAAAACAGAGTTCTCTTCGCTTTTGTGAAACAGAAATATCAAAAAAGGCCCATCCGAGGTGAATTCCACATTTCTGATTTAAGAAGAAAACGTATGTGTGCAAGTAATCCCCAACCTACTCAATGAAGACCTGAATTTCCACTGCTAAGCGAGGCGGTTGGTTAAATGAGTCACAACCGATTTTATGACCTTTTCTGCCATGGTTATTAAGTGAATCACTGCAGTCGTTAAGAGAGTCCAGCTTTTTCCCATTGACTTTGCTGGTCGGAAGCCAGCTGGGACGGTTGCAAATGGCGATCATGTGACACCCCCCCCCCAGGTCGCTGCAACCATTGTGGTTGCCAAGCACCCAAATTCTGATCATGTGACTGTGGGGATGCTGCCATGGTTGTAAGTGTGAGGATGGTCATTCATCGCTTTTTTCAGTGCCATTGTAACTTCAACCGGTCACTAAATGAATGGTTGAAAAGTCAAGGACTCACTGTAGGTGTATCTTTTAATCTTAGGAAACTCTGAAGAGCTCATATGCACAACGACTTGTACTTTGTGCACCTTCATCAAACTTTATAAAGGATGGGCGAAATCATTGGTTAAGAAAGAGAGAAGCACTTTAACAAGAGACAGCATGGCCGGCTGGGGAATTCTGGGAATTGAAGTCCACACATCTTAAAGATGCCAAGAAACACTGTTTTACAGAGATAAATGTTTCAGAGACATTGGCTTTCTAGAAGGCAAAATCACGAAACCGTGTCTCACTTACTTTGGCCATGCGGAGGAATTCAATGGAGAAAGCAATTGGGTTTGGAAGAATTAGCAGTAAAAGGAAACCAGGCTGTCAAAGAAGACGGTGGCTGCCACCATCATAAATATAAGTCAATTGCCAAACGTCTGAATTCTGATTACATGACCATGGGGATTCTGGAGCAGTCATAAGTGTGAAAAACAGTGATAAGTCACTTTTTTCAGTGCCGTTGTAACTTTGAATTGTCACTAAACAAACTGTTGTAAGTCGAGGACTAAAAACTGGACTCTGGAAATGTGATGATGATTCAGATACTACGGAAGCCGGCTTGGCACATTACTCACAAAGGAATACGTCCTGTCCTCATTTTTAAATACAGGCTGTATTTGCATCTGTTGGAATATAACATTCCAATTTGTGCATCACACTAAGGCAGGAATCTTTTGGACCACTGTTGCGCAAAGCAGAGTCGCAAAATTCACACAAAATGTCAAGCCACAAGCAGAAGGAACCTCAAAGCCCTTTATGGCTTAGAATTATACATATTTTGTGCAGCCTTCATATTTTGTGCAGCCTTTCAAATTGACTCAGAGCCTTTTTTCCCCTTTACAATCCATTTAAAAAATAATCATAATTTACATCCCCAAAAGTGAACACGATGATTCAGGAAGGCAAAACACTACTGAAGTATATGATTTGAGAAATATTTTATAGCACTCTCTTCCCCCCCCCCCTTATGCAATATCTTGAAAGAGGACCTCTAAAGAGGTTAGAAATTCCAGGAAACGTTTTAGTCTTTATGGTGTTGCAGCCTGAAAGCCAAGAAAGATTTTTAAAATCTGGTTTGCTGTGTGTGGCTTATTCAAAGTGGCAGGGGGGATGCAGCCCCCACCCAATCTATCCCAATTCCCCTTCATGCTTTGAAAATTGTAAAGACGTTATACTGATATATAGTGCTTATTATTCAGCGCCTCTCTAAAACTGGATGTTCTTGTCTTTTCAAATATATTTGAAAGTTGAGTGTGCTTAATGAGCAGAAGGGATAAAAATATTGAGTTCACTTTTTCAGATGGAGGTGTGGGACAAATTAACAGAATGGAATAACAGAGTTGGAAGGGACCTTGGAGGTCTTCTAATCCAACCTCCTGCTCTAGCAGGAAGACCCTATACCCTCCCAGACAAATGGCTGCCCAGTCTCTTCTTCTTAAAAACCTCCAGTGATAGAGCACCCACAACTTCTGAAGGCAAGCCATTCCATCGATTAATTATTCTGTCAGGAAATATTATCATGGGTTGTTTTAAATGTAGTCAGGGGTGGGTTCTGGTTGTCGTCGCTGCCGGTTCGCTCAGTGTCGCGCCGCGCGAGTGCGCGAGCGCTTCACGCATGCGCAGTGCTTTAAAAAAACAAAATGGCGCCACCTACAGCTGTTAAGTTAGTCACCCAGTTGTTAAGTGAATCTCGCTTTTCCCCATGGTTGTCAGAAGGTTTCAAAAGGGGATCATATGACCTCGGGACACTGCAACCGTCATAAATAGGAGTCAGTTGCCAAGCATCCAATGTAAATCACATGACCATGGGGATGCTGCAACGGTCGTAAGTGTGAAAAATGGTCATAAGTCACTTTTTTCTTCAGGGCCGTTGTAACTTCGAACAGTCACTGAACAAATGGGTGTTAAGTCAAAGATTGACTGTATAGTGCCAGTAATAAAATGGCAGCGCAGAACAAATTGCGAATTCAACCATTCGGATCTGATTACAGGATGTAACAATTAAGGGGGGGAATGAACCAGGGTGTGAAAAGGCTTCCATTTCTCTTGACCCCAAGTGGTTTTCTAGACTTGTGAATGTGCAGTGAGCTTATATGTTGTGATGTTCTGAAGAAGCAAAATGGGCTGCTGGAAGGGAAGTAATTGTGGGATGATTATCAGACCCAAGGGGACCGTGTCCTTCGCAATAATGGTGCCATATAAAATAATTTGGTGGCAGAATTCTTTATTACATGCCTTGCCGGTACACTGGGGTGGACAAGAGTTTAATTGAAGCCCTGCTAGCTATAAATTTCAGAATAAAATCTTAAGGGCGAGATAAACATAAGGCTGCAGCGGACATTAGGATTTGCAAACCAAACAGCTCGCCGTTTCATGAAGTGCCAGACTTTAGAGGCAAGATATTGGCTCCTCCGATCGAGTTTCCTTTCGCTTTGCCGAAATAGGCTCGAGGTTGGACTCAGCCTTCCATCCTTCCGAAGCAGGTTAAATGAGGACCCAGATTGTTGGGGGCAAGAGGCTGACTCTGTAAACAGCTTAGAGAGGGCTGTAAAGCACTGTGAAGCGGTATATAAGTCTAAGTGCTCTTGCTATTGCCATTGACTCAGCCTTCCCTGCTTCCAAATTTGGTACAATGAGGAGCCAGATTGTTAGGGGCAATAGTCTGACGCTGTAAACTGCTTAGAGAAGGCTGTAAAGCACTGTGAAGTGGCATATAAGTCTAAGTGCTATTGCTACTGCTATTGACAACTGGAGTGTCCCGGAGTCACGTGATCCCCTTTTGCGACCTTCCGACAAGCAAAATCAACAGGGAAGCCATATTCACTTCACTAAAGATAGATAGACAGACAGATAGATAAGATAGATAAGATAGATAGATGATAGATAGATAGATAGATAGATAGATAGATAGATAGATAGATAGATAGATAGATAGATAGATAGATAGATAGATAGATAGAGATAGATAGATAGATAGATAGATAGATAGATAGATATAGATAGATGAATGATAGATAGATAGATAGATAGATAGATAGATAGATAGATAGATAGATAGATAGATGATAGATAGATAGATAGATAGATGATAGATAGATAGATAGATAGATAGATAGATAGATAGATAGATAGATAGATAGATAGATAGATAGATAGATAGATAGATAGATCAAAATCAACATAATTTCTATCAACTAGGCATCAACATTATTTAGAAATAGAAATAGAAATAACAGAGTTGGAAGGGACCTTGGAGGTCTTCTAGTTCAACTCCCTGCTTAAGCAGGAAACACTACTCCACTTCAGACAAATGGTTATCCAACATCTTCTTAAAAACTTCCAGTGTTGGAGCACCCACAACTTCTGGAGGCAAGCCGTTCCACTGGTTAATTGTTCTCACTGTCAGGAAATTTCTCCTTAATTCCAGGTTGCTTCTCTCCTTGATTAGTTTCCACCCATTGCTTCTTGTCCTGCCTTCAAGTGCTTTGGAGAATAGCTTGACTCCCTCTTCTTTGTGGCAGCCCCTGAGATATTGGAACACTGCTATCATGTCTCCCCTAGTCCTTTCTTTCATTAAACTAGACATACCCAGTTCCTGCAAC
>QLTV01012196.1:1189400-1210416 GCA_003457575.1 Thermophis baileyi
CCTATCCTCTTCCGTTCTCTATTCTATTCTATCCTATCCTATCCTATATTTTATCCTATCCTATATTCTGTTCTATATTCTGTTCTGTTCTATTCTATTCTACAGTCTATCCTATCCTATCCTATATTCTATCCTATCCTATTCTATATTCTATTCTATCCTATCCTATCCTATATTCTATCATATCCTATTCTATATTGTATTCTATTCTATCCTATCCTATCCTATACTATTCCTATTCCTATTTCATTCCATATATTCTGTTCTATTCTATTCTACTCTACTCTACTCTACTCTACTCTACTCTACTCTACTCTACTCTACTCTACTCTACTCTACTCTATTCCTATTCCTATTCCTATTCCTATTCCTATTTCATTCCATTCCATTCCATATTTTCTATTCCATTCCATTCCATTCCAAGACAAAGAAGGGGAAGGGAGGAGACCTACACAATTCAGTGCATCAGCCTTTCCTCTTCCACGTCTTTTATTCTTTGCCCTAAGAAACAAAGGACAACGTGGCTCTTGCTGAGTCTCATCACACCATGCACTGGGTCACCTCAAAGATCAGCTCTGATTCAATAGGGAGCTTTAAGCCTGATGAACTTCCTGATTTAGCCATCAATAAAGCTCCATTATGAACAGCATCCTGAATTGTAAAAGGCCGGCGAAACTACAAAGAAAGCCAGATTCTGCTTTTTCCTTCTACGGGGTCATCCTGTCGATCAACCCTGCCTTCACTGGCTCCAGCACGGAACAATGGATTTAAATGACAGGAATGAGGTCTGCCACTGAATTTTAGAAAAAAGCTTGCTAATGGCAGACAGAAGAATCAATAATATGGGTATTATAGTCCAAGTCAAGGCTGGGTAGCCATCTGTCAGGAAGGGTCTGCTTTGAATTCCTTCCTATGTGGAGGAAACAGTTTGAGGTCCACCAACTCAAACAAGGTGATTCCAGGTGACCTACAAGAGAAACAAGGGAATCTAGTTCCTATAGATCAGGGGATCACAACCAGGGGTGCGAGACAATATTCCAGGGGGTGCAAAAACTTGGGTTTAGAAGTTTCAACATTGCTACCAACCTGCCTTCCATTGAGGACCTGTATACTGCACGAGTCAAAAAGAGGGCTGTGAAAATATCTACAGACCCCTCACATCCTGGACATAAATTGTTTCAACTTCTACCCTCAAAATGACGCTATAGGGCACTGCACGTCAGAACAACTAGACACAAGGACAGTTCCCCCCCCATGCCATCACTCTGCTAAACAATTAATTCCCACAACACTGTCAAACTATTTACTAAGACTGTATTACTGTTATTCTTCTCATCCTTCCTATTACCTATCTCCTTTTCTACTTTTGACTATAATCTTGTGGCTTGTATCTTTACGATATATATTGTTTTACTTAGTTTCCTAGTATGATTTGATTGCTTATTTATTATCCTATGACTATCACTAAGTGTTGTATCTTATGATTCTTGATGTATTTTTTTATGTACACTGAGAGTATATGCACCAAAGACAAATTCCTTGTGTGTCCAACCACACTTGGCCAATAAAGAATTCTATTCTATTCTATTCTATTCTATTCTATTCTATTCTATTCTATTCTATTCTATTCTATTCTATTCTATTCTATTCTATTCTATTCTATTCTATTCTATTCTATTCTATTATTCAAACCAAGTATTTACTTTTGTAAGGGGTGTGAGAATATATCAGAAGCGTTCTAGTGGTGCGGGATATAGAAAAGGTTGGGAACCCCTATAGTATAGATATCAATTAAGCCCAGATTAATATAGCTAGTATGTTCAAGCAGGCATCACATCAAATCCAACCAATTTTCTCTTCTTACCTGAGCTATCTCTGCAGAAGAGAAAGCTGCATATTCCTCTCAAACTGATGTCAGAATAAAGCACTGATTGCATTACTAGCCGAGGTGGCACAGTGGTTAGAGTGCAGCACTGCAGGCTACTTCAGCTGACTGCTAGCTGCAGTTCGGCAGTTCGAGTCTCACTGGACCAAGGTTGACTGAGCCTTCCATTCTTCCAAGGTGGGTAAAATGAGGACCCAGATTGTTGGGGGCAATAGGCTGACTCTGTAAACCTCTTAGAGAGGGCTGTAAAAGCACTATGAAGCGGTATATAAGTCTAAGTGCTATTGCTATTGCTATTGCTATTGCTATTGCTATTGCTATTGCTACTCTGATCGGATTTGACAATACAGGTGATCTTCAACTTACCTACTTACTTGCTTATTTATAGTTCACCTTTATTATTTTTACAAATAACTCAAGGCAGAGAACATATCCAACACGCCTCCCTCCTCCTATTTTCCCCCACAACAACAACGCTGTGAGGTGGGTTGGGCTGAGAGAGAAAGAGTGACCGATCCAAAGTCACTCAGCCAGTTCTTCGTGGCTAAGGTGGGACTCGAACTCGCCATCTCCCACTTTCTAGCCTGGTGCCTTAAACTACTAGACCAAACTGATTGACGACCAGACTTAGGACCAGATTACCTGTGTTTCTGCAAGGTGGTTATTAAGTGAGCCGCGCCCAATTTTACACCTTTTTTTAATCAGTGGACGTTATTAAGTGAATCATCCGGTTGTTAAACAAATCTGGCTTCCCCCATTGACTTTGCTTGTTGGAAACTGGCTGGGAAGGTTGCAAACGGTGTTCCCGGGGACACTGCAACCGTCATAAATACATACCAGTTGCCAAGAGTCTGAATTTTGACCATGTGACCATAGGGATGCTGTTAATAGTCGTAAGTGTGAAAAATAGTCCTAAGTCACTTTTTTCAGCGCCACTGTAACTTCAAACAGTCACTAAACAAATGATTTAGGGGACTGGAGGCTAAAACATATGAAGAACGGTTGCTGGAATTGGGCGTGTCTAGTCTGATGAAAAGAAGGACTAGGGGAGACATGATAGCAGTGTTCCAATATCTCAGGGGCTGCCACAAAGAAGAGGGAGTCAGGCTATTCTCCAAAGCACCTGAGGGTAGGACAAGAAGCAATGGGTGGAAACTAATCAAGGAGAGAAGCAACCTAGAACTAAGGAGGAATTTCCTGACAGTTAGAACAATTAATCAGTGGAACAGCTTGCCTCCAGAAGTTGTGAATGCTCCAACACTGGAAGTTTTTAAGAAGATGTTGGATAACCATTCATCTGAAGTGGTGTAGGTTTTCCTGCCTAAGCAGGGGTTTGGGCTAGAAGACCTCCAAGGTCCCTTCCAACTCTGTTATTCTATATAAAGATTGTAAGTTGAGAACTACCTGTAATGTTATGGTTATCCCTCTTGCCAATTTCTCCTACACCTTTGTCAGTGATATAGCAATGCAGAATTGCTACAAACTTTGGAAAGTCACATTCAACTCTTGTCAAAACCCTGTTTTCTCCTAGAGATCTATCCCAGATGTCAGTGGCATAAAATCTTAGGGATGTATCCCAGAGGTGGGATTCACTTACCTTCCCTACCGGTTCGCAAATGTGAGCCATGCGTTAGGGCGGGTGGGCGGAGCCTCCCACAGTTGCCGCTACCAGTTCACGCGATCTGGAGAGAACTGGCTGAATACCACCACTGAATACCACCACTGATGTATCACTTGTCAGGGTCCACCTATTTTAATATGGAGCTATGGGACTAAGATTCCTTAATCCTAGCTAGCCTGGATAGATTTACATGAAAAAGCTACATGGTAAGGTGTGTCTGTTTGATGACATCACCAAATTGTATGTAAAAACATCATCGCGGCGTAATAATCCCTGATCATTAGCATGTAATAAATCCCCTCTTTTGAAAAATACTAGCAAAAATAGAAGGCATAGATCATGCACGTGTTTGTAAAATAAATGTTAACCTTCAAAAGAAACGGTGATTAAATAATCGTTAAATGTTATGACACAAAAGCTGGGAAAACCGCAAGGAAATAAAACTTCCTCCACATAAACCTTTTCTTACCTCAATCAGCTTCCTTTCATAAGAATTTGCACGTTCCTCATTGTTTTCCACTTGCTTTTGTTCGGGAATAGAGACTTCACTATCTGCGTTCCAAAGATTTGGCAAGACTGGAAGCAAAATAAAACACAGGCTGGCGTCAGTAAAGAGCGATCGGTTTCATTTTCGGATGTTTCATTAGATAAATCCATTCGCCCCAGATCATTTTTACCTTTAGAAATGCCCAACGAAATTTGTAATTCCGAGCCCAAAGTCATAGGCTCAAAATATTCTGAATAATATTCTGAATAATGTTTTCTAGCATTATCTGCTACAGGGTGGAGGAAACCATGGTCATGCTAATGATCAGTCCCAACATCCTCACCCCGAACCAGGCAGAACCAGGTCTGTAAGGGGCAATAGCAATAGCACTTAGACTTATATACCTCTTCATAGTGCTTTACAGCCCTCTCTAAGCGGTTTACAGAGTCAGCATATTGCCCCCCAACAATCTGGGTCCTCATTTTACCCACCTCGGAAGGATGGAAGGCTGAGTCAACCTTCAGCTGGTGAGACTTGAACTGCCGAACTGCAGCAGCAGTCAGCTGAAGTAGCCTGCAGTGCTGCACTCTAACCACTGCTCCACCTCGGCTCTGCGCCACCCCGGCATAAGTGCACCAGCGTGCCTACCGTCCCTGTCCTAAAGTCCCCATGTATTCGAAAAATATGTACTCAAAACCATGTTTGTACTTATTATATACTCATATTAATGTTTATACTTTGCTGTAATCATATACATGCTTGACAAAATAAATAAATAAAATAAAAATAAATAGAACCACAGTGGATCACAAAGTCAACTATATCAGGGTGGATCCTGGTTTCCTACTCCTGATCTAAGTGTTAGATCCTGGAAAAGACGGTAATGGTATGTGGGAATGGCCTTGGGAGACAGGAGGAAGAGTTACAGTCTAGACAACTTATCCTTCAAAGCTAGTTTATTTATTTTTAACAGATTTAACAGACTAACAGAGTTGGAAGGGGTCTTGTAGGTCATCCAATCCAACCCCCCGCCCAAGCAGGAGACCCTACACCATTTCTGACAGATGGCAGTCCACTCTCTTCTTGAAAGCTTCCAGGGATGAAGCTCCCACAACTTCTGAATGCAACTTCTGTTCCATTGGCTGATTGTTCTCACTGTCAGAAAATTTCTCCTTATTTCTAGGTTGAATTTCTCCTTGATCAGTTTCCATCCATTATTCCTTGTCTGGCCTTCAGGTGCTTTGGAGAATAGCTTGACCCCTTCCTCTCTGTGGCAGCCCCTCAAATATTGGAACACTGCTATCATGTCTCCCCTGGCCCTTCTCTTCCCTAGAATTTTCATTAGTATAGAATAGATATTTGTATCCTGCCTTTATTATTTTTATAATGTAAGATACCTAATAGTATTTC
The DNA here is from genome assembly GCA_003457575.1 of Thermophis baileyi. NCBI lineage: Eukaryota > Metazoa > Chordata > Lepidosauria > Squamata > Dipsadidae > Thermophis > Thermophis baileyi. Next base: position 1,194,804 of record QLTV01012196.1, read on the forward strand.
CTCTTCTTATTTTTCCCACAACAGGGGAAGCGAGTAGGGCTGAGAGAGAATGACTGGGCCAAAGTCACCCAGCAGACTTTCATGCCCAAGGTGGCACTAGGACTCACCATCTCCTAGTGATTGGCCCAAAGTCACCCAGCAGGCTTTCATGCCTAACATGGCACTAGAACTCAGAGTTTCCTGTCAACTGGCCCAAAGTTACCCAGCCCGTTTTTATGCCCAAGGTGGCACTAGAAACTCACCATCTCCCAAAGTCAACTAGCCAGCTTTCGTGCCTAAGCCAGCAATAGAACTCATGCTCTGTTGGTTTCTAGCCTGCTGCCTTAACCACTAGACCAAATTGGCTCTCAGCCCACAGAAGGAAAAGGAGCATAGGAAGCATCTCCGAATGGACGCTCCCTAGTTTTCCAGAAAGAAAAAGGAAAGGAGGGGAGAGATAGGTGCTTTGAGACTCTATAGTAAAGATTCTGTTACTGTAACCTTACATTAAAAGTACTGGGAGTAATCATGATTTGTTGCTTCATGACTGGACCACCTCAAGGGCTGACAAGGACTATCCAAGATCAGAGAATCCTAGAGTTGGAAGGAACCTTGCAGGAAGAGATTACCTACATCTGATCTTCAGGTATCATCACCTTTTCACGTATTTTATCCCTATTAAGAAGGCAGTCAAAGCCTACCCTGTACAGGTAGTCCTCGACTTATGACCACAATTGAGCCCAACATTTTTGTCTCAAAGCGAGATAGTTGTTAAGTGGGTTTTGCCCGGTTCTACAACCTTTCTTGCCACAGTTGTTAAGTGAATCACTGCAGTTGTTAAATTAGGAACACGGTGGATCAGGGAATCGGGCTTCCCCACTGATTTTGCTTATCAGAAAGTCGCAAAAGGGGATCGCATGACCCTGCTGAAGCTGTCATAAATATGAGTCGGTTGCCAGGCGTCTGAATTTTGATCATATGATCCCAGGGATGCTGCAATGGTCGTAGATGTGAAAAAAAGACGTAAGTTTCTCTTGTCCGTGCCGTTAACTTTGAACCGTCACTAAATGAACTGTTGTAAGTCGAGAACTATCTGTATTGAAATATTGTGACTCTGGAAATTGGAGCTGACCTTCCAGGGTTGTAGAAGAATCCAAGAAGTGTCTTCATTTTCAAGTTCAACCAAGCCAAAAGAAACAGCAGGGGTGCTAAAGAAAATCAGTTTGCTTAACCGAGACCAACAATAACAACAACAACAACAAAAATCCCACCCCCTTTGCTATAGCTTAAAGCGATGAACTCAGCGGTGGCTGTGTTTACAGTATATTATGTACTTAACCAGATTGCTGAATTAACCCATTTTCCGGGCTTACACAGTGCATCAAATCATACTTCAACCAAATGGCCTAGATTTACACAAAACGGTAATTCACACACACACACACACACCCAAAACTGAGAGCTGAAGTTAAAACTAATCACATTCAGCGTGGGTGTTTTTTGTTTTTTTTGTCATGGTTGTGTATTCTGTGAAGACAGGCACTCTGTAGGGGCACGTGAATTAGACAAGAAAGGTTTTATTTATTGTGTTTGCGGGGGGGGGGGGGGGAAATCCCAAAACAAAGGAGGCAAAATATACTGGTTAATGGAAGATAAAATGGCAATGTTGATCCCTGAATAGCCCTGCTCGCCACTGGCAATCTTAAACCGGCAGCTCAATATTTCAGATAAAACAGCAGCTAAGCAGCGAGCGATGAAATTGCTTACAAGTCTCTCAAAAAATGGAGCGAATTGAAGCCCCAGATAGAGAATTTCTCATCTCCACCCCCAGAGATAAGAAATGCCTAGAACTTTTGTACACATGTGTAGGCCTTAAAACCTGCTTCAATCACGTCAACTCTGAACGGGTCAAAAGCCCCAAATCCATCACTTGGGATGAAAACCAGCCAAGATGAATGCGATTTCATGAAGAACGTCAATAATAAACTTAATGAAGATAATTCAATAATAAAAATTAAATCATCATAATCCCTCCCTCTTCCTTCCTCCCTCCTCCCTCCCTCCTTCCTTCTTCCTTCCTTCCTTTTTCCTTCCTTCCTTCCTTAGTTACTTACTTCTTTGAATATCTATAGCTAGAATTCCTTCCTTCTTTCCTTCCTTCATCTCTCCCTCCATCTCCCTTCCTTCCTCTCCTCCCTCCATCTCCCTCCCTCCTCCCTCCCTCCCTCCTTACTTACTTCTTTGAATACTTCTAAAAGAGCCGCGGTGGCGCAGTGGTTAGAGTGCAGCACTGCAGGCTACTTCAGCTGACTGCTAGCTGCAGTTCGGCGGTTCAAATCTCACCAGGCTCAAGGTTGACTCAGCCTTCCATCCTTCCGAGGTGGGTAAAATGAGGACCCAGATTGTTGGGGGCAATATGCTGACTCTGTGAACCGCTTAGAGAGGGCTGTAAAGCACTGTAAAGCGGTATATAAGTCTAAGCGCTATTGCTATTGCTATCCATAATTAGTATTCCTTCCTTCATCTCTCCCTCCATCTCCCTCCCTCCTTCCTTCCTCCCTCTCTCGATACTTACTTCTTTGAATATCTATAGCTAGAATTCATTCCTTCCTTCCTTCTTTCCTTCCTCCCTCCATCTCCTTTTCTTCCTCCCTCCCTCCCTCCCTTTCTCCCTTTCCAAACAAAGCACCCATCTACCTTTTTTTCTTTTCTTTTAGGTATGTCTATAGATCTCTTGGAGCCATTCTTGTAAACAAATACGAAGTTTGAGGGCCAAAGCATTCTTTGTCAGCAGGCCAAGGTATTAAATCCGAACCAGGACAGTATACAGATTATTCACTCTCAGGCTACCTGTGTCAGCCTCACAGGGTTAAGCGGATAGGAATCACACACAGATGAGCCAATTCCACTTTACTGTAAGGCTACATTGGCAGGATCTTGCAAGTTTGAAAGTACAATTCTCTCCCTGCCTCCTATGCAGCTCAAGAAACTAGGGAGGCTCCCTCCTGATCCTCTTTTCTCCACCCATTATGCAGCTGCGGGCTGCGCTGTCTCTTATCTCCCCGTTCCCTTGGCAGCATCTTTTCGCTCAGTCTCCCAAGGTCTTTCTTACATGCCATGGCAATCTGGAAGCTTCGTTGCCTACCTTGTACATTGAAACTCAATTTAAAACGGTACTAACAAACAGACCGAAGGCAGTGCCAAACTTAAGCAAATGTACTTTGTTTTGCAGCTGCTCGTCTGGTTCCAAGCCAAATCGTTCAGCTAGCTGTGTGAAGACTTCAGTAGGAAGCACTGACAGTTAACACGCCATATGCACGCGCACGCTCCTCTAGCCCTTTTCCTTGTGCAGGTGGGGGGGGCTTCTGAATAAATGCAAATATCACCCATTGATCTGAACGGATCCTAGGTACCAAGGCAGAACCGGATAATTCTGGCCTTCTATTTGCTAAACTAAAGAAGGTCAAATCAGCTGGACGACACTAGAAACAAAGCTTTCCCAGACCCCACCGCACAAAATGATAAAGCTGCCCAAAACTGCCAAGGAAGAGTGGTTTCCCTTTTGCTCCATACAGAAAACAAAACTGCTCCACGCCATTGATCGGGGTTGACTCAGGAGCCCAAGAGGACCCTGGGAGCAAGGCATTCAGAACAGTGGTGGGATTCAAAAAAATTTACTACCGGTTCTGTGGGCGTGGCTTGGTGGGCATGGCATGGCTTGGTGGGCGTGGCAGGGGAAGGATACTGCAAAATCCCCATTCCCTCCCCACTCCAGAGGAAGGATACTGCAAAATCCCCATTTCCTCCCAATCAGCTGGGACTCGGGAAGCAGAGAATAGATGGGGGCGGGGCCAGTCAGAGGTGGTATTTACTGGTTCTCTGAACTACTCAAAATTTCTGCTACCGGTTCTCCAGAACTGGTCAGAACCTGCTGAAGACCACCTTATTCAGAAACTCCAAAAGCATCCGGTAGACCTCAGATAAAATAATTGGCAAACAAAAATGGAAAATACGAACACCGCAAGGTACATTTGTCTCACTCCTGCAAAATTCTTTACTATTATTATTAGTATTATTATTTTTGAAACATGACCCACAAAATACAGGGAGTCCTCGACCTACCACCTCAATTGAGCCAATAAGTTTCTGCTGCAAAGCGAGACAGTGGTCAAGTAAATTTTGCCGCATTTTACGACCTTTCTTGCTACAGTTGTTAAGTGAATCGCTGCAGTTGTTAAGTTAGGAACACGGTTGTGAAGTGAATCTGGCTTTCCCATGGACTTTGTTGGTCAGAAGGTCACAAAAGGGGATCACATGATCCCGGGACACTGCAATCCGTCATAAATACGAGTCAATTGCCAAGCGTCTGAATTTTGATTGCGTGACCACGAGGATGCCGTAATGGTCATAAGTGTGAAAAACAAGTCATTTTTTTCAGTGCCGTTATTAACTAAGAAAGGTCACTAAATGAAAAGCTGTATAAGCCGGGGACCACCTGTAGATCCTGGGACCGCCAAAAATCCTCCAACGAGCCATCAAGATGATGCCAAGAACAGTAATTATCACATTAGTGATGATATTGTTATAGCAGTAATTGCATCACTGTTAATTGTATGACAATGATTGGACTAGTAATCATTGCAACTCTGACACCGATTATCAATATGCTGTTCTAGACTTCGTTACATTCATTGACTTGTCCTCAATTTGGAGGTCTCCTGGAGGTCTTCAGAGAGAACAGCTGCCTTTATGATCTTACCCACCCATTCTTCCTTCCCAAAAGCAAAAAGTCTTTAAGAAAATTGGGGTATCTGAGTTGGGGTTCCTTCCAACATCAGATAGCAATAGCAATAGCACTTAGACTTATATTCCGCTTCACAGTGCTTAACAGCCCTCTCTAAGCGGTTTACACAGTCAGCCTCTCGCCCCAACAATCTGGGTCCTCATTTTACCGACCTTGGAAGGATGGAAGGCTGAGTCAACCTTGAGCCTGGTGAGATTTGAACTGCCAAATTGCAGGCAGCCGGCAGTCAGCAGAAAAAGCCTGCAGTACTGCACTCTAACCACTGCGCCACCATGGCTCTTATTCTTAGATGAAGAAATTTGAGTAAGAAAATACTAGGTGAGAAGGCTTCTTCAACGACCTTTTATGCAGAGACACAAACTGTTCAATGTAAGCCCAGATAAACAATCTCCTCAACATTAGCCTCCTCTTCAAAGTTTAAAAGTTGTGAATCCCACATAAACCTGCTGGAGGTGGGAGGAAAGTTCAGCTGGAGAGGTGGAGGTCTCCTGAGGAAGCTAGAAAGAGCAGAAAGGAAGAACTGTTCCAGCTTGTTTTCTAAACAATTTCCCCTCCCCCCCACCGTGACAACCCTGTTATGATGGGCCACCCACCTCGATGGTGGCAGCTATTTTGAGAGAAGATCCACAGCATGCTCTCAAAGTATCAAGTGTTGTGGCCCGCCAGCGTCCCATGACGGTGCTCAGGGATACCGAGGACGATGAGGCGGTTGTGGCACGGTACCATCGGCCCGTGCACCCGGCGCCCGAGTCAGAGAGCGAGGGGGACTCAGTGCCAGAGGATGACAGCCAACCAGGGCCTTCTGCACCTCCTCAGTGGGAGCGGAGTGACTCAGGAGAAGAGGAGGAGGCTCTGCTTGATGCTAGGGCATGCAGGGCAGCTAGCAGGCAGGAGTGGCTCTGAAGAAGGAGGTCTCCTCACGAGTAAATCTGCAGGCTGATTGGCCACACCCGAAGGCTGGGTCTTGTTTCTTGCCTTTCAAGTTCTGGGAGTTTTGCCAGAGACCGTAAGAGCTGTTCCTTATCTATTGGACTCCGGGCAGCTGTTAAGAGTACATATTAACAAGCTGGACTTTATTTTGTGTTCCCCGACTCCTAAGACAGTATTAGATCTTTCTTCTGAGTAAAAGAAGATTGTTTGAAAGTTTGTGTGTGTGTATTATTGGTGGCTCGTCGCTGGGGACAGAACATCAAGAACCGAGAGTTGTGGAAAGCTCTGACGATATGTTTACGGATACATTTAGTGGATGTTTCTTCACCGGGATCTCAAAACTGCATCCGGATAGAGGGGAATGATGAAGGATCTAGTCTAACTTCATCCATCGAAGCTTCCTTGAAGACTCTGGGACCAATCATTCTTTCTCGGCCCATCCTACCTTAACAAGATTGTTCTTGTAGGGAAGGTGTTAGGAAGGTGTGATAGCAGGGGTGGGCTTCAAAAATTTTAGCAACCGGTTCTCTGCCCGGTTGCTGGGTGGGCGTGGCCATGGTGGGCGTGGCCTAGTCGGCCTCCTGCACCATGGCTGGGGTGGCATTTTTGCCCTCCCCGGGCTCCGGAGGCTTTCCTCGAGCCTCCGGGAGGGTGAAAATGGCCTCCCCCGGGCTCCGGAGGCCCATTTTTCACCCTCCCCGAGCCTCCGTGTGGGCCCTGTACTTACCTGGCATCCAAAACGGGCCGCGTGGGGACTCCTGGGAGGGGAGGGGTGGGGTGGGCGGGGCCAGCCAGGGGTGGGATTCACGGGTTCGCCGAACTGCACAGAATCTTAGCTAGAGGCTCGCCCGAACCCATGCGAACCTGCAGCAGCCCACCCCTGTGTGATAGGTAAAACTATTTGAAACTAGATATGTACATTTAAAGAGTGGACTCCTTGGAGAAGACCCTCATGTTGGGAAAGATTGAAGGCAAAAAGGAGAAGGGGATGGCAGAGGAGGAGATGGCTAGATGGCTAGACATTTTAATGTTTGTTATTGTTGTAATGGTTTTTAGTGTTTAAAGATGTCTATGGAGATTCTTGGTCATCCAGGTCATAGTTGTCCCAAAGGTCCTTTTTCAAGAAGCTGAAGAAGCTTCTTGGATGAGAAGCGAAACGTCTTCAAAGAAAAACCAGAAAGTCCAGTTGAACTTGACAAAGCACCTTTGGGAGTGTTTAAAAAATTTTTTTTTATATACATTTAACAGGGATAGAAGAAAAATGTATTGGTTCTAGAATTTTTACAATGTTTGTGAACGAAGAGATATCATAACAATCCATGTTATGCTGAGACACTTCCTGCCCCCATATTAAGTCCCAGAAGCATGATATCTTACAATTCTTTCAATAATGCAGGAGGAGAAAAAAGATGCTAATTACCCAATTGATTAATCACCAAATGCTACTAATTAATTAATTACCAATCACCTACTAATTTTGATGGAGAAGGGCCGCTAATGAAAATCTCTACGCCGATGGGTCTAGCATTCTCAAGGACAGCCAAAAGGATGAGGCTAGCTGACAGATTCAAAACACATAATTCTATTACCCATACATCTACGAGGACTTATGAAATTAAAAAAAAAACCCATGAAAAACAGATCTATTGACTTTCAATTCAACATCCAAGAGGATGTTTCTGTAATGGTATGTGGGAATGACCTTGAAAGAGAAAAGGAACAAATGCTACCTAGGTAACATTCAGATAAAGGGTGTGGGAGCCTGCAGCTGCATAACAGGCAGAGAAAGAAACATAGAAAAGGAATGCCTTAATTTACCAGGCTGCAAAAAGAGATGGCGGGAGATTTGTACTTTCAGACTGTAGATTCCTGCCTATAGGTGAGCAACAATAGAGAAACTGAGTAAATCCTCTTGTCCTCCTTGCATCTGACATTAATCTTTCCAGACTAAAGCCCAATCTGCATAACTAGTAGACATATGAGGGGTCCTTGGTGCTCTCCGAGCTTGGTGGCTTTCTTGCAGACGGTTCATCAACCAAACTAGGTTACCTAGTTTGGGTAATGAAATGTCTGCAAGAAAACCACCAAGCTCGGAGAGCACCAAGGACCTCTTATTTCAACCCTGAGTTACAAACATTCTCCTTTCCTTTCCTATTAGTCATATCCTGTGTGTTAGGTGCAAAGAATCGGGGACATACATAAAGCTGCAGCATAGATGATTTACTGAAGCCTACAGATAAGAATCTAGATCAACTAAAGGTCAGCATTAAATTGGTGCTAGATAAGGGTCAACAGAATTCAAGGGTCTCTTGAATTTGGTCTCTTGTGGAAATGCAAGGACTCTAAACCAATGACGTGTTTAACTCCACCCTCCTAGCTTGCTGGACTTGGGTCTCTTGTGGCAATGCACGGACTCTAAACTAATAACACATTTAAGCCCGCCTTCCCAGCTTGGCCTGCTCTTCCCCTAGATCTGAAAAGTTAGGGAGGGTCCACCTTGGCTCTCTTCCTGCATACGAAAGATTCCAGGCTGATTTGCCTCTTAGCTCCTTGGGCTATCCCACTCTGCCCCACATTCCACCACATCTTCAGGCTCTCTCCCAGGGGTGTTTTCTTTTTTTGCTTTTTTGACTGGGCTGATTAATATGCCAACCCAAAACAGCAAAACCTTGTTGAACGCTCAGTAGCCGTAGCCCATCTGATCGCACCCCTGCATCCAGATGTGTCGTAATGCAGCCATCCCTAACAGAAACCTGCCCTGAACGTTTAAAAAAAGGAATGGTATTTTTGAATCACATGCAATATAAAATACACACAGCTCTTAAGTTTATTTTTAGTATCTGCAGTGGAAATTTAGTCCACAGCTGGGGAAAGGCAACTAAAAAGCACGGTGCAAAGCCACTCATTTTAGAAAGGTTTTGCAATCATTCTGTTGCCACCTCCTATTTTTTTTTTCCCCCCTTCTATAAAATCTGACCATCCCACTCAATTTCTCTGGTTATTGTGCCTTTGTTTACATATAATTCTAACACAGCAGAATGCAGCAGCCAAGGTTTTCCCCTGCCGTAATTATACGAATCACCAAAAAAAAAAAAACAGCCAGCGTCTAATGAAGGATAATTTCTCATATTATAGAGAGCTTAAAAATATCCTCTTCATGAATAATTTTTTTAATACAAGCCAGCATAATGAAATGGTTGAACACCTGTATCATGGCCTTCGTGGAGAACTTAATCAAATTCATGCAGACCCAAGGGAATAAAAATCACTTCAGTTCTCCAAAATTGTGGTCTATAAATTATCGGTAGGTCATGGAAAGGTTGCCAGAGAATTTAGCGTATTTTTGTTCACCCTTGTACCACTAGCAAACATTACATTCAACTTCAGAAATTTGTGCTCCAGAAACCAGCCATGTGTTTTAAATTACAAAAAAGGAGGTCCGTGGTTAATAATTACTGCACTTAACTTGCCAAAAAAAAGTGGGAGTTTTAAAAAAATGCAATTTAAGTGTTAAATAATCTGCTTTTAATCTCTTCTCTTTCCATTTTTAGATGGTCGCCGGAGGAAAGAGAAAAAAAAACCCCATACATAAAAATCCCAACTGTGCCGAGGATTTATTTCCATATTCTGTCGAAAATCACTGACCTCAAGTAACAGCAATCAGACTGAAAGGAGCTCAGATATCACATCTGACTGTCCTAAATTTAGAGAAATTGAGTTATGCTTAAATCCCATTACAGGGAAAGCGAGCACACGGCCCATTCATTCCAATGGAAGGTAAATGCACAACTAACCATCATGGGATTTTACATCGTCCCAGGTCATCTAAAAAAAAAAAAAAGTTCAGAAATTGGAAAAGACTGGAAATTATATGTTTAATTATAACCTCAGCATGCACACAGTCTTCTCAGATTTTCCAAGTGGCAGCTATTCAGACATCACTCAAACCAACATTCGTGATTCCCTTGGTTGAGGAATCCATGGTTAAGCTTAATGTCTATGGAGAGGCTCCGTCATCCAGGTCATGGTTGTCCCAAAGGTGCTTTTTTCAAGAGGCAACTGGACTTTCTTGGTTTTTCTTTGAAGACGTTTCGCTTCCCATCCAAGAAGCTTCTTCAACTCTGACTGGATGGTGGGGAATGGAAGGATTTATACTCGGTTCCTGTAGTCTGCAATTTTTCTTCTGGAAATCCACAAACCAACATTCGTGATTCCCTTGGTTGAGGAATCCATGGTTAAGCTTAATGTCTATGGAGAGGCTCCGTCATCCAGGTCATGGTTGTCCCCAAAAGGCCTTTTTCAAGAGGCAACTGGACTTTCTTGGTTTTTCTTTGAAGACGTTTCACTTCCCATCCAAGAAGCTTCTTCAGCTCTGACTGGATGGTGAGGAATGGAAGGATTTATATTTATATATTTACACTTGCAGACAACTGGTCATTTGCATCCTTTTAGCGAGTCGTCGATGCCACGTGTGGGTTTATCTGTGTCCTTCCATTCCCCACCATCCAGTCAGAGCTGAAGAAGCTTCTTGGATGAGAAGCGAAACGTCTTCAAAGAAAAACCAGAAAGTCCAGTTGCCTCTTGAAAAAAAAAGCACCTTTGGGACATGGTTAACTTTCAAACATCCAGAAGGGAAACCACAGTGGACAGCAAATTATACAGCAACCCCCTTAGATGAAGCAATGCACCCTAGGTGGGGCTACCCTTGAAGAGTATTTGGAATACAACTGGGTGCAGAATGCAGGGGTATGGGCAGTTCTCAGGGCCCCTATGGTGAGCCATGTTAGATCATCACTCCGTGAACTACACTGGCTGCCGGTTTGCTTCGGAGGTCAATTCAAGGTGTTGGTTATCATCTTTAAAGCCCTTCGTGGCCTGGGACCAGGCGATCTGAGGAACCATCTCACCCCAATAGGATTGATACTCCCCAACCAGAACAATTAACCAGTGGAACGGCTTGCCTCCAGAAGTTGTAAATGCTCCAACACTGGACGTTTTTAAGAAGAGATTGGACAATCATTTGTCTGAAGTGGTGTAGGGTTTCCTGCCTAAGCAGGGGGTTGGACTAGAAGACCTCCAAGGTCCCTTCCAACTCTGTTATTCTATTCTGTTCTGTTCTGTTCTGTTCTGTTCTATTGTTCTGTTCTATTGTTCTGTTCTGTTCTGTTCTGTTCTTCTATTCTATTCTATTCTATTCTATTCTATTCTATTCTATTCGATTCTATTCTATTCTATTCTATTCTACTCTACTCTACTCTACTCTACTCTACTCTACTCTACTCTACTCTACTCTACTCTACTCTACTCTATTCTAACCAGGTCTGCAGAAGGGGCACGCTGTGGACCCCATCGGTCAAGGAATTTCAGCTAGTGGAGTCCAGAAGAAGAGCCTTTTCTGACATGGCTCTAGCCCTCTGGAACATTGTGCTCCCAAGTAATTGGAAACCACTACTGAATTACAGGTAGTCCTCAACTTACAACCACAATTCAGCCCCAAATTTCTGTTGTTAAGTGAAACACTTGAATTTTGCCCCGTTTTATGATCTTTGTTGCCAGAGTTGTTAAGTGCATCCCTGCGGTTGTGAACTTAGTGATGCTGTTGTTAAGTGTCGAGTGAATCTGGCTCCTCCCCCCACCCTTGACTTTGCTTTCTATTTCTTTGCTTCCCCTTTCAGAAGTTCAGAAAAGGGGATCACGTGACCCCGGGACACTGCAACCGTCATAAGTACATGCCAGTTGCCAAGAGCCTGGATTTTGATCACATGACCCTGGGGATGCTGCAATGGTCGTAGGTGCGAAAAACGGTCAAAAGTCGCTTTTTTTCAGTGCCGTTGTAACTTTGAACAGTCACTTCATGAACTGTTCTAAGTCAAGGACTAACTGTACTTCAAGAAAATAACTTGGATGTATCTATGTATTCTCCGGAGTCTAGCTTGACTTGAGGCAGTCTATTTTAAGAGGATATCTGCAGCGGCCAATTTGGGCTTTGAACTGACGGAGTACTATCTTTTTTCTTGAATAGATGTTTTAACCATGTTTGTAATTAATTTGGCTCTTTGTGATTGTTAGCTTCTTTGAGCAACCTGTTCTGACCTAGCCTTCACCAAATCATGAAATAGACTCCTTGTCCCGAAAACCCCCTTTTTATTTGGCTAATGTGAATTCTTAGCATTCACATCCAGCAAAGTCCCGGCAAACAGTCTTTCAAGGGTGAACTGCAAACACAGACCTTATCAGTCCTTGGATAGTTGCCAGGCCGATAGCCTCTTGACGCAACGCTGAACAAGGAAATTGTTCTCACCTAGGCTTCCTTAGAAAGCATGAAGCAGAGTCTTAGTCCCGGTAAAACCTCTTTTATTTACACGACTGTGAATTCCTTTCATTCACAGTCCGCAAGGCTTGGCAAACAGTCTTTCAGAGGAATATTTATCAACACCAACCTTATCTCATTTGGAACGCTGCCAGAGAACTAGTTTCCAAATGCAGGGCAAGGCAAAACTTGGCAGAGAGTCTGTTAGAGTCATAAACAGAACTTTCCACTCTTGAAATGACCGAATGAACTAAATTGCTTCCTGCAAACGCCCATGGCCCGTTCGTTCCTCTTTTATTTCCTATGGGAGGGGCCAATCATCTCCAAGGTGTGGCTTTACTCCCAAGTCGACCCTGCTTTCTTAATTGTTCTTGTCTTCTGGCAGCTCTGCGCATGCGCACACTGGGAACAGGCGCCAGCTGTTCCTCTGCCTCGCTGATGCCTGACTCCGGAGGCAGCTGATAACTGCCAGATGGCCTTGGCTCCCTCTCTGCCTCTGACGCAGAGCCCTCGTCCGAGCTTTCCCCAGACTCCAGGACTGGCCCATGTTCCTCTCCAACCTCCTCACTGTCTGAATCTGCTGCCAGCTCCGCTGGCCGCTGGCGGGCCAAAACAGAAATACTTGGCAAGGAGTCTCTCAGATAAGCAAATCTTCATATGAATGAACTAATTGTCTCCTGCAAATACCACTCCCCTTTCGCTCCTATTTATTTCCTATGGGAGGGGCCATTCACCGTCCACCTGTGCCTTTACTCCCGAGTTGACCTCTGTTCCTTAATTGTTCCCTTCTCCTGACAGCTCTGTGCATGCGCACATCGGTAACAGGCTCCAGCTTTTCTTCAGCCCCACTTATCTCCGACTCCGAAGGTAGCTGATAACTGTCAGATGGCCCTGGCCCCATCTCTGCCTCCGACACAGAGCACTCATCAGAGCCTTCCCCAGACTCCAGGACTGGCCCATGTTCCTCCCCAACCTCCTCACTGTCCGAGTCTGCCACCAGCTCCGCTGGCCGCTGGCGGGCCACAACACAACCTTCTTTGATGGAAAGGTTGGTATAAACCCAGCAAAGTCATTAAAAGGTTCAGATGTGCCATCAAAGCACGGATTGGCCTAAGAGAACCCTGAGCACGTTATCTAATATTAAACCAGAACCAACTTTTGCAGAAATCCCTGTGCATCTTTGCTTTCCGGTTTGCAAACATCCAATAGAAACTTTCAAAAGAGGATTTTTCCCGTAACGGAGAGTTGGGGGAGAGGGAAGTTTCGTTTTGTAAGTACATTTGGAAAAACAAAGACACCGACAAGTTTGGTATACATATTTAGTTAATCCTTGCTTGGGGAAAAAAATGACACAGTAATACTTTTAAGAAGCAATGCGGGTCTATATTGATTTTCACTGTTTCCCAAACAGAAATTAAGTCTTTTAATTCCTACAGGAGCTCAGCAAAGTCTCTGACTCCAGCTGTGAATGCCAACAGAAAATTGTTTCTATAGCTTAAGCACTGGAAGAGAAATAAAAGGATTTTTTTTAACTGCTTGTCAAAGGATTAAATTTCCTCCAACGAGAAAATGAGTTATTAAACTAATTTTATATTAGTTTTTAAACAAGCATACTTCCTTCTTTCAGTCACCTAGTTATTCAACACGGCACTCAGCGCCACTTTAATTTATTTCTAAATGAAAATAAACTTGGAGGAGGAGAAAAAAACACGTGGTTTTATTGGGTGTACAGGGATAATTAAATGTTTGGAATTTGTCACTCTCTTTTCCTATGATAAACAAGTAATTTATATGTAAGTAAAATGGAAGAAATAGATGTGGAAAATATATTATGAGATTCAATTCTTTAAAGATAGATATAGATAAATATTAACGAATGTTAAAATGAAAATAAGAAATATTGTAATTTGTAAATAGATTGGGAGATACTTCGAAGAAGCTGTAAAAGTGGTTAGTAATTTTTGTGTTTGTTTTTGTTTTGTGTATTTTTTGTATGTTTGTTCTATATGTTGTTTTTAACGAAAAACCTAATAAAGATTATTTAAAAAAAGAAAAAGAAAAATGTGACTTAGTACCGTTTCTAAAAGGGTATTCAGCATTGTTTCTAATATTTGCAACCCCTCACAAAAGGCTTTTCCTTATTCAGCAATAAATAAGGTTCATATGCTCCATCATTGGAGGTTTTCAAGAAGAGACCGGACAGCCATTTGTCCAGGATTGTATAGGGTCTCCTGCTCGAGCAGGGGGTTGGACTAGAAGACCTCCAAGGTCCCTTCCAGCCCTATTAGTCTACATTCTATGTTCTGTGAATAAATGTATCAGCAGAAACTGACACTTTTGAACACTGGCGTTGGAAAGAACTCTTGAGGATATCATGGGCAGCTAAGAATAAAACAAATGGATCATCCAATAAATCAACCAGGAGATTTCATGAGACACAAATAATGAAGCTCAAATTATCACACATTGGATAGCAATAGCAATAGCACTTAGACTTATATACCGCTTCACAGTGCTTTTACAGCCCTCTCTAAGCGGTTTACAGAGTCAGCCTCTTGCCCCCAACAATCTGGGTCCTCATTTTACCCACCTCGGAAGGATGGAAGGCTGAGTCAACCTTGAGCCGGTGAGATTTGAACCGCCGAACTGCAGCTAGCAGTCAGCTGAAGTAGCCTGCAGTGCTGCACTCTAACCACTGTGCCACCTGGATGCATAATAATGAGACCCAACTCCCTTGAATACAGTAGTCTATAATGATGGGAAAGGTGGAAAGAAAGAGAAGGAGAGCACAACCAGCCACAAGGTGGATGAACTCAATTACATCCGTGATGAATGGATGAGTTGGAAGACCCAAAGGACCAGGTTGGCCACGGATCCACTTAGAAAAAATCAACTTATGTGGTTGCTAAGAGTCGACATCGACTTCATGGGACATAATCAGCCCAACCCCCTCCCCCTCGAAGTATACGATATCATCAAGAGAGTAAAAGAATGGAAATGGAAACAAACGGGCTGGTCACATAGCAAGAAGAACTGATGGCAGGTGGACCAAGGCAGTCCTAGAATGGATCCCACTTGATCAAAAGCGTCCACGAAAGAAACCTAAAACAAGATGGATCGACCACATCAGCAAGTATGGTGGGCCCAATTGGCAAAATAAAGCTCAGGACTGTATTGGTTAGAAACGTCTAGGGAGATTCTCAGTCATCCAGGTCATGGTTGTCCCAAAGGTGCTTTTTCAAGAGGCAACTGGACTTTCTTGGTTTTTCTTTTAAGATGTTTTGCTTCTTATCCAGGAAGCTTCTTCAGCTCTGACTGGATGTCCTTCCATTCCCCACCATCCAGTCAGAGCTGAAGAAGCTTCTTGGATGAGAAGTGAAACGTCTTCAAAGAAAAACCAGGAAGTCCAGTTGCCTCTTGAAAAAAAGCACCTTTGGGACATATTGGTTGGAAACGTGCGGAAGATGCCTTCTTCCTGCAGTGGATAGACAATGGCTAAAATGAAAGAAGAAGAAGAAGAAGAAGAAGAAGAAGAAGAAGAAGAAGAAGAAGAAGAAGAAGAAGAAGAAGAAGAAGAAGAGGAAGAGGAA
>QLTV01012196.1:1229698-1247312 GCA_003457575.1 Thermophis baileyi
TATTCTATTCTATTCTATTCTACTCTACTCTACTCGTCTATTCTATTTTCTATTACATACTCTATTCTGCTCTGCTCTGCTCTACTCCGTCTTTTCTCTTCTCTTCTCTTCTCTTCTCTTCTATTCTCTTCTATTCTATTCTTGTCTGTTCTATTTTCTATTCCATACTCTACTCTACTCTACTCTACTCTACTCTACTCTACTCTACTTATTTTATTCAAATCTGGCGGCTGAAATTTATTGAACCCCTTTATTTAAGATTGAAAACCTCCTTTGCTAAGAATTAAGCAAATTAATAGCAAGAAGGAAGGAAGGAAGGAAGGAAGGAAGGAAGGAAGGATTAATACAGCTCACGCCCTCAACATGGAAGAAAGAGCAAGATCACTCCGATGATGATTACTACAAGAAGTAAAACTACTGACAGGTTCCACAAATCTCATGAACCTGGATGTAAGTTGTTCAGCTCTGCAGCAGCATCCTTTGTAAACCCAGACAATGGCTGTTTATCCCAAAGATCATGGTTAAACAAATCACAGCTTAACACTATTTGAAAACCTAGTTTTAGTTTGTCAACTTGGTTATGTCTTCGGACCGCCTTTGGCTACTACCCCAGAGATGGCTAGGTTTATATTTATACTGTGTGTGTGTATGTATGTATGTGTATATGTATGTGAGTTGTGTGTGTGTGTGTGTGTGTGTGTGTGTGTATCTCTTCAGNCAATAATCTAACTATAAGTGCCTGTATCTATAAATTAACAGATACATCTATTCTGCTGGTGTATAAGAACGTGTCCAAAAGAAAATACCCTTTGACAATGCTAGCAGAGCTAGTGGACAATATTCTGCTGCTCCCAACAGTGCAACCCAGTAGCTTGTATTTTATATATATGTTTATAGAATAAAACACATTATAGTTGTACTCACAGGCAGAGTAAAAGAACTGAATAGCAATTGGACAAATCCTGAGAATTTCTGTATATATATATATACAGACACACACACACACACACATTTTTCTTTTAGAGATGGATAGTTCTTGATAGCCAGGGATCAGCATATTTGGTGCTAGGGAAATGGGAAATGAAAACAAATGGATTCAAACTTTTCTTCCTACAATTTTATAGCCCTGAGGCCTAACCTTCCTTGTATAAGCTCTAATGTCCTAAACACGAACTCTCCTCGACCAACTTGTCCTGGGCATAATTGAATTTTATTATTGCTTTCTTTTCTTTTATGGCTGCTGCATAATGGCTTTCCTCTTCTCTATTAGATTTTTCAATAATTCATGCTCTAAATTGTCTGCTGCGTTGGAATTCCCCCTAATGAATGGCGTGGGAAGGAAATAAAAGCATAATTTGTATAAAATGACTAGCTGGCATAGAATTCTTTTTCTTTTTTAAAGTTCCTATGTTATGCAACTTAAGCACTAAAATGCTGGAATTCGGCAGAAGTTAGGAACATAGTTGCTAAAAAAAGCCCCAGTTCTTGACTATAAGTAGTCCTTGATTTACAACCACAATTGAGCTCAAAAATTCCATTGCTAAACAACAAGACGGTTGTTAAGTGAGTTTTGTCCCATTTTACGACCTTTCTTGCCACACTTGTTAAGTGAAGCACTGCAGTTGTCAAGTCAGCAACGCGATTGTTAAGTGAAACTGGCTTCTTTATTGACTTGGCTTGTCAGAAGGGGATCACATGACCCCGGGATGCTGCAACCGTCATAAGTACATGCCAGTTGCCAAGCGTCTGAATTTTGATCACATGACCACGGGGATGCTGCAACGGTCATAAGTGTGAAAAACGGTCATAGGTCACTTTTTTCAGAGCCGTTGTCACTTCGAACGGTCGTAAGTCGAGGATTACCTGGTTGCCAAGCAACTCAATTCTGATCAAGTGATCACAGGGATGGCGTGATGGTCAGTTCTGAAGGAAGCTTCTTTGAGAAGAAGCAAAACGTTTTCAAAGGAAAAAATAAAAAAACCAAGAAAGCCCCACGTGCCAAATTGAGAAAAAAGCCCCTTTGGGACCACGGAGGGGATTTAGTGATATCAAACTTACTTACCAGTCTGGGAGAAAGAACCCACAGCGCTGACTGGGAATAATTCATCCGCATCATCGTTCAGCATTTGTAGAGGAGTCCCCGTGCAAACCAGTGAATGGGACGTCACACCTTCAGGTGGTCTAGTTAATTATTTTAAGACAAATAAGACCCCCCCAAAAAATAGTAAGTGGTGGAAAAGGACGCAATATATAACAGAGGAATGTCCAACCTTGGCCACTTTAAGACTTGTGGACTTCAATTCCCAGAATTCCCCAGCCAGCTTGGCTGGCTGGGGAATTCTGGGAGTTGAAGTCCACAAGTCTTAAAGTGGCCAAGGTTGGTCACTGCAGGCCACATGGTGGCCTTTCTATGAAATGTTAAGTTCAAAGGCCGGTCTAGATAACAAATTCTACAAAGTGGTTGTTAGATTTCTAAGGCAAAACCTGGGAGGGAGAAAAAGGAAGCAGATTCTTGGATTTCTCACGTACATGACAAAGTACGTGATACCATATACGGACAGCCCATACTTGAATTAAGGCACAAAAAATGTCTCTAGAGGGAACAACCACACTTAACAACCACAACTGAGCCCGGAATTTTGGTCGTAAGTCACTGCCGTTGTTAAGCGGGCCACCATGTGACCTGACTCAATTTTACAATGGTTGTAAAACAACTCTCGGCAGTCATTGAGCAAACCCCACGGCTATAAAGCAAGTCACCCAAGCAAATTAATTGAAAATGTCCTGATGGGGCGATTTTTGCCAGACACTGGCCAAAAAATATCACCAACTGGCAATAAAACATCACAAATCATGATCACGTGACGGCAGGATGTAAATAGGAGTCGGTTGCCAAGCACCTGAAATGCTAGCTAGTACTGTCGGATGCCACCTTATGCCTGTTTGCGCTTCGCTGCGATGCAATGACAGACTGCCATGAACTGCGGGGAGAGGGAAGGAAGGGAGGAATGCTTGGGGAAACGAAAGTAAGTGCTGTATCTCCTTGAGATGCTGCTTCAATGTCTCCCAGCTGGAAGAAGAAGGTGGGCCACATGCCAAACTGCACTTGGACTGATCGTTATAAATACATCTTGCCTGAACCTGATTGGTTACACCAGGGTGGGCAATGACAGGTAGTTAAAGAGGGAAAAGTAGAACTTAGGGATTTGGGCCCGCGATTCTCAGTTCTGGCTTTTCACTACTGCAATACACTTGACCTCTAATAAACTATACCTTTCTCCACAAATGGAGCCAAGGATCGTTTTTTTTAATTTGGAGGTTTAAGTTGTGGCAGATCCGACAATTACTGGCAATAAAACATTGCAAATCATGATCACGTGACGGCAGAACGTAAATAGAAGCCAGTTGCCAAGCACCTGAAATGCTAGCTAGTACTGTCGGCTGCCACCTTATGCCTGTTTGCGCTTCGCTGCGATGCAATGACGGACTGCCATGAACTGCAGGGAGAGGGAAGGAAGGGAGGAATGCTTGGGGAAACGAAAGTAAGTGCTGTATCTCCTTAAGATGCTGCCTCAAGGTCTCCCAGTTGGAAGAAGGAGGTGGGCCACTTCCCAAGGATTGTTTTTTTAATTTGGAGGTTTAAGTTGTGGCAGATCTGACAATTACGTAACCACCAGGAGGAGTTGTAACTTCAAGGACACATAATTTTAATAAGTACTATCTTTGGGGGGGGTCCGTCGTAAACTCGAACGGTCGTTAAGCGAGGACTACCTGTATTCGGTCCAGACTCACTTTGTGAGCACCTGTGTGTCTTCCATCACACTGTGGTTCCTCAATGTTCTGGCGTGGTTCTCCTCGTTCTCCTCGGCCTCTTCATCATCTATGCTTTTGACATCCAGTTTCAGGTAGCTGCAGTCCCCGTTCAGATACTCAGAATGATGTTTCAGCGACATCCCATCCTGATTGCCGGGTAGAAGATCTGCCTGTTCAATTACCGAAGAAGCTGCCGAGGCTGAAAGTCTGTCGCAGCCGTCTTCGGAGTCTTCTCCTGCCGCTGTCCCCCGTAAGGGGGTCCCCAAAAGTTGGCCCTCTTCATCATCGAACGAAATGATTTTTGTGATTTTCTTCTTTTTCTTCGTGCGATCTTTCCGGCATTTTAAATCTGAAGGAAGGAAGAGTGGCCCCAAAGGAAAGACTTTAACTCGAGGTCCAACCTTGGCAACTTTTAAGACCTGTGGACTTCAACTTCCAGAATTCCCCAGCCAGCCATGCTGGGAATTGAATTCTGGGAGTTGAAATACATAGGGTCTTAAAAGTTGCCAAGGTTGGATACTCCAGCCTTAACCCAAAGAGCTTGCAAGATAAGACTGTTCTACTATTTTCGGAATCTCGTTTTAAACCATGTTGAAATCAGGTTTTGTGGGATGTCCAAACTGAGTTCAAGGGGTTAACTTGTGGTTGAATGCTTTAATCACAGGGCAATAAACTATCCTTTTTGTCAATTTACTCAGATAAATCTTGGTCTAGCAAATTTGTAGAAGCAGGATACTAAAGCTGCATTCTCTCCTTCAACATATGAAACTGGTTGGATCCCAATCTCTGATTTTTATTTGTGTGTGTGTGTGTGTGTGTGTGTGAGAGAGAGAGAGAGAGAGAGAGAGANAAGCAACTGCCTGGATGGCCCCTGGATCTGGGGGGCCGAAAGGCAAAAGGAAGCAGTATGCTCCCTCCCATATTTGGGTATACCAGGTTACTACACAGAAAACATATATATATGTGTGTATACACACACACACACACACACACACACACACACACACACACGCATATGTATGTATATGTATATGTACAGTATTTTTCAGGGTATAAGACGCACTTTCCCCCCCTAAAAGTGGGTGAAAATTTCGGTGCGTCTTATAGACCGAATAAGGGCCTGTTTTTGGCCTCCCGAACCCTCCGTGCGTCACGTTTTTGCCCTCCCCGGCCCCCAGAAGCACTCTGCAGGCCAAAAACAGGCGTGTTTTTGGCAAAAATGGGCTTGTTTTTGGCCTGCAAAGTGCTTCTGGGGGCCACTGGGGAGGGCAAAAACGGGACGCACGGAGGCCAAAAACTATTTTTTTTCTTGTTTCTCTCCTCTAAATCTAGGTGCGTCTTATAGTCCGAAAAATGTGGTATATGTATATGTCAGGGGTGGGTTCTAACTTACCTCAATGTCGGTTCACTTCCTCCCGCGCCACGTGGCCGCACATGCGCAGAGCCATAAAATCCAGAAAAAAATCCCCCCCCAAAAAAGCCAAAAACAAAATGGCGACGCATGCGCAGTGCCGGAAACTCAGCTTCTGCGCATGCGCAGAAGAAAAAAAACACGGAAAAAATTTCAAAAAAATAAAAATAAAAAAAAAAGATGGCGGCGCCCACAGACCGGCACCGACCGAACCGTATCCGTGACGTCACTGTGATGTCACCAGCGGGACGCTACCGGTTCAGGCGAACCGGTCCGAACCGGGAGGAACCCACCTCTGGTATATGTATATGTAAACGTGACCTGACCTGAATTTATGACTTTTTTTGTGGCGATCATTAAGCAAACATCAAGGTTACTAAGCAAAGCCCATGGTCATTAAGTGAAACAAGAAACTGGCAAAATACATTGTAAATCACGGTCCCATCACTGCAGAACACTTGCAACTAGCCATAAACATTTGCCGGTTGCCAAGTGTTCGTAATGTGGTCGTGGGACGGCAGGGAGGGGTGTGTCTGTGCAGCTGTCAGAACTTCAGAATCCGGTCATAAGTAACTTTGAGGAGGGGAGGGGTTGTTCTAACTTTGAACAGTCACTAAGCCACTGGTCATTAAGTGAAGAGCACGTACCACCGCTGACACTCTTGGATAAAATAGGTAGCAGGTCAGCATCTTGATCAGATTTGATTAGCATGGAAACAGGGGATGAAGATGTGATCTCCCGGAAGAGAGTGCTGACACCTTGGGTGGATTCCTTCAGCAAAGAGGTCACGTTCTGGGTCGATTCCTTGAGAAGGTCAGAGACGGAGGGTGGGCATTTGCTTGGTCCATTTAAATCCTTATTATCGATGTTGATTGCAAAAAGAATAGAGTTCAGCCCTTTGGATAAAGCAGAAACAGAAAAAAAAAACACAATATTTTAGGTCAGCCTAAATCAGGGGTCGGCAACCTTAAACACTCAAAGAGCCACAAAGGTCCTAACAGGAAGCCCCCCGTTCAATTTTGGAGCCGACCGGAAGTCCGGTTCCCCCACCATAGAGTCTCCTCCTAGCGCAGCGTCCTTTTTCCTCTACCTGTCCTAAACGAAAACCCTATCAAATTGTGGAGCTGACCAGAAAGCCTGCCCCTTGCCATAGAGTCTCCTCCTGGCGCGCCGTGCTTTTCCCCTCCCTAACCGGAAGCTCCTCTCAAAATTGTGGTGCCAACTGGCGAGACGGAGCTGCAACAGAAGGAAGAAAGAGCCACATGCGGCTCCAGAGCCGTGGGTTGCCGAACCCTGGCCTAAATTGACTCGACTGGGACTACTCCGTACAAAAATAAATAAAATAAAATAGCTTTGTCAGTCATCTTTTTGTTTTGAGATGCAAGAAGCTGAACTTTCTAACTGCAAAGCAGATGGCTTTTTCCCAAGAGTTACAGTGGTGCATTCTTTGAGGCAAGAAAGTCTAGACTATGGTGGGTTCGATGTGGTGAAAAAGAACACATATACTACAACCTCCAGTGTGCTGGGGTATGTGAGAAAAAAACAGATTAGGATTGGCCAGAGGAAAATGAGGGAAATGAGACAGAACTATTTACATCAGGGGTGTCCAACCTTGGCGACTAAGATTTGTGGACTTCAACTCCCAGAATTCCCCAGCCAGCATGCCAGAATTCTGGCTGGGGAATTCTGGGAGCTGAAGTCCACAAATCTTAGTCACCAAGGTTGGACACCCCTGATTTAAATAGAGGAAGTTCTTCATTATCAGTTAAGATTCGATCAGTTGCTTCAGTGAGCCATGTGCAGATCTGTGCATTGGGGAAACAAAACAACCACTTCACAAACGCGTGGCGCAACATAGGAGAACAAACCCATCGGGACAAGATTCAGCAGTCCATCTGCATTTAAAAGACAAAGGCCACTCCTTTGAAGAGAGCAAATTCCACCTTTTGGATAGAGAGGACCGCTGGTTTGAAAGAGGGGGTCAAAGAGGCCATCTATGTCAAAATTGAACAGCCCTCTCTCAACAGAGGGGGAGGGATACGACACCATCTATCTCCAGTCTACAACACGGTCCTTTCAGCAGTTGCAAGAAGGCTCCACACCCATTTTCACTACTCAAGTGACCCTGAGGAAAATAGAAAACCTCCAGGTGGCCTCAACGACTCTCTAAGAATGCAAATGACCAGCTGTCTGCAAGGAGTATAAATCCTTCCATTCCCCACCATCCAGTCAGAGCAGAAGAAGCTTCTTGGATGAGAAGCGAAATGTCTTCGAAGAAAAAACAAGGAAGTCCAGTTGCCTCTTGGAAAAATGAGCACCTTTGGGACAGAAGTTGAGTTCCAAGAAGAGACAGCGTGGACCACAGGGATTGCTAGTTCACAAGTGAAGCTATTACGGCTTGTCAACCACAATGTGTAGTTCAGGCTGGGACGCAACCCTTGCTGCAGATTATTCAGTAGGATACAGCTGAAATGATTTGCTTAAATCATAGCTAGACAACGAAGGAACCCAGAAGCTTTTTAAGCTGCCTTGGCTTGGTTCTAAGACACTGGGCCACGCTTACCAGCTGCCATGGTGGGAATCATACTGGATCGTTCTTCGTCCATCAAGAAGGACCAGTCTTCATAGAAGACACTGAAGACAAAAGGCAGGGTTAAAAAAAAAAAGTAACAACTGTCTTGCTTAGCAGTGGAAATTTTGGGCTCAACTGTCATAAGCTGAGGACTACCTGCGATAGGGTTGGAAGGGAGGGACCTTGGAGGTCTTCTAGTCCAAATCTTTGCCCATGGCAGGAGATCCAATACAATTTCAGACAAATGGCTATCCATTTTTTTTTTTATTATTATTATTATTATTATTATTATTATTATTATTATTATTAATTCAACTATTATGACAATGAGGAGTCAGAAGGGCACCTGGGAGAAATGCCAGAAGGTCTGGCAGTCCACCATTTCTACTGCCTCTTCTCCCACAGAAGGTGATAGTCCATCTCGATATGACATAGAGATAGCTAATGGTTGTTTGGCCACCTGGCTAATGGTCTGCTTTACCCCCCTACAAACTCCTCTCCCTTCTAGTACTGATGATGTTACCTATTTGGATAATGAAATGTCTGCTAGAAAACAACCAAGCTCAGAGATCACCAAGGACCCCACAGTCGTCGTCCTCCTCCTCCTCCTCCTCCTCCTCCTCCTCCTCCTCCTCCTCCTCCTCCTCCTCCTCCTCCTCCTCCTCCCAAATCCCACTCCCTTATAACACTGATGATGTTACCTAGTTGGGTCATGAAACACCTGCAAGAAAACAACCAAGCTCAGAGATTATCCTCCTCCTCCCTCCAAACTCCCCTCCCTTCTAGCACTGATGATGTTACCTAGTTGGGTCATGAAACATCTGCCAAAAAACAACCAAGCTCAGAGAAACCCCACAGTTGAACCCTGAGCTACAAATATTCTCTTCTATTGAGAACTACATCTGCCTAAAAGTCCCGTTCTCAAAACCTTCCCCCATGAAGAAGAGCATTTAGAAAACTTACCTAAGACGGTTTTTATCTGCAAGCAACATATGCAAATATCTTTCTAGGGAATGTTCATTGAGAGCACAGCGTAACCAAGCCCGGCCTCGCCCCGTATCCGTAGTGATGTTCCTCAGAGAATAGAAACGTTGCAGTTCATGTTTATTAAGAACTTCTTTCACATAGTACCAGAATATGGATTCTGGGGAGAAAAAGGTAGATTCACAAGTACGCTTGAAGTTTGGCTACCCATCTCAATATCACAACCCTGGGCAGGTAAAAATGGATGGAGAACACGGAACTCTCAATCAATCAATTTATTCATTCCCAATACGTATACACTGCCACAATTACAAATCTCAAACCATTAAAAAAAATATCAAAAAAATCATAATTCATCATCTTTTAATGACCCCATAATCCTTTGTGGAGTGGAGTCTGGGCAACTTAATGGAGCTGAGTGATTACTGGCCGGATGCCCTTCCTGTCACCAATGCGGAGTTGATCTCATAAAATAGCAGTAAAATTTAAAATAGCCCACAGCCAATCACATAGGACAGTGTTTTTCAACCTTGGAGATTTTAAGACGTCTGGAAGAATTTCCTAGCCAGCTACTCTATGATGTGTGGACTTCAACTCCCAGAATTCCCAGAATCCATGAATTTTCAGAAATCATGTCTGGACCAATTCCCACAATTCATGCTGGCTGGGGAATCAGCTGCCAAGGTTGGATTCCCCAGCATTAACTCAAAGTGCTTGCAAGATAGGCTGTTCAATTATTTTAGAAATCTCATTTTATGTCCTGTTGAAATTAGGTTTTGAGCGATGTCCAAGCTAACTTGCGGTTGAATGCCTTAATCACAGAGTGATTTAAGAAATTGGGTGTGGACTTCAACTCCCAGAATTCATGCTGGCTGGGGAATTCCGGGAGTTGAAGTCCACGCATCTTAAAGCCACCAAAATTGAGAAACACTGATATAGGAAGCAAAGCATAGCTGATTGTCTCCAAAGACCATAGCCGTATTTTAAGTGTTTTCTGAAAAGTGACTTAACTTTTCCAATTGGCAAGGAAGAGGCACCAATATATTGCAGAGAGAGAGTCCACAATCAAAGGATATTTCTTCCTGACCACTACCCTCTTCAGCTCCCAAAGTGAAGTGAATTCCCAGGATCTCTCAACTCACTAACCACGATGCAAAGAACCACAAGCATCAAAAACCCACTCAGAAAGAGCTACAGTTACTCGACCGGTGTACCTGTCATTTTTCACATTTATTGCCTGCTTTTTAGGAAAGAGATCTGCAGCCAAGTTTTTTTCCCCCCAACAGAGCACCCCCAGGCACACAACCACAATAGAAGAGATGTGTCCAACATGGGAAACAATAACCATTATAAGGAGGCCCATCCAAGCTTCAACTCAGGGAGAAACAATCATCGTCTCCTTCCTCCCCACAATGCTGTTGAAATGAGTTCATTTGGCATGGAACGAAGCATTTTTAGGGGGGGGGGAATGAGGAAGAGGCAAGCATGCTAGAAGGCTGAATTTACCCATTTCAGTTTTAGTGGAGAAACCGGTGACTTGCTTGATGGCGGCGGCGGTTAAAGCTAACCCCCGGGTCCTCTTTAAACCATGCTGAAGGACGGACTCGAACTGCGCGCAGAGGCACGTAACTCTGAAAAACAACCACAAATTGAATGGGAAACGCTGTGCAAAATGGAGGAGAGACCGAGAGCTAACTTGCAACGGCAATAGAGGTGAACCGGCACCTGCCGATGCCAAGGTGGTACAGAGGTTCAAGCTTAGGGTGGGGAAACGCTCCACGGGAGACACAGTCAAATCTCAAATGGGCATGGATTAAGAGAATCCTCCCTGCATGGTTTAATGTTGGGAGAGAGGAGGGGGAAGAAGTACTTTTTTCAAAATGTCCTAAGGCCTTAAGAAACACTGGAAAAGGAAGGAAAATCTAAGACCTTCCATCACTTGGGTTATAAAGCCAGATTTGATGCATTTCATGAAATTGGTAAGGCTGCCCAGCTCCATATAACGTAGGAGGCGCAGTGGTTAGAATGCAGTATTGCAGGCTAACTCTGCCCACTGCCAGGAGTTCGATCCTGACCAGAGCTCCAAGTTGACTCAGACTTCCGTCCTTCCGAGTTTGGTAAAGTGAGGACCCAGATTGTTGGGGCCAATGTGCTGACTCTGGAAACAGTTCAGAGAATCCTGTAAAGCACTATGGGGTAATGCAGAGGTCTTCAAACTCGGCAACTTTAAGACCTGTGGACTTCAACTCCCAGAATTCTCCAGCCAGCATAGCTGGCTGGAGAATTCTGGGAGTTGAAGTCCACAAGTCTTAAAGTTGCCAAGTTTCAGGACCCCTGGGGTAATATATAAGTCTAAGTGCTATTGCTATAATATGTCTGATATAATTTAATTATAATTTAATATTGTACGTCTGGTATTATATGTCTGGTTTAATACATGCTACGTACCGTATTAAAAGTGGTTTGGAACAATAGAATACAGAAAAGAGCAAGCAACATCCAGGAAGAGCAAAATAAACGCCCTCTTAGCATAAAACATTCTCACATTATTATTCTTTTCTTTCTTTCAATTGGGTCTGATTCTCAGAGACTCTGGACAAGTCTGTGCAGTTATCTTGGCAAGACTGTCAGTGGTTTATTTACCATTGCCTCCTTTCTAGGGCTGAGAGAGAGTAACTGGCCCAGGTTCAGGAAGAGACAGGCTGGGCACTGTAACTTCTTCAGCTGGCGGATTCTGCTATAGAATCATGCACGTTAGCATAATTAGCATTATATGAGCCGCGGTGGCGCAGTGCTTAGAGTGCAGGACTGCAGGCTACTTCTGCTGATCGCCGGCTGCCAGCAGTTTGGCAGATCGAATCTCACCGGCTCCAGGTTGACTCAGCCTTCCATCCTTCCGAGGTGGGTAAAATGAGGACCCAGATTGTTGGGGGCAAGAGGCTGACTCTGTAAACCGCTTAGAGAGGGCTGTAAAGCAATGTGAAGCTGTATATAAGTGCTATTGCTATTGCTATTTTGCGATCTGTAGGTTACTGTCAATCATTGTCAACGATATGGAATGCCTATCTTGACTATCTTGATTAAACACTCTACTCTTCGTTCTATTTAACTGTAAATGTTACTTACTCAGCTCTTCCTATTGTTCTATTTAGAGTAAAGGTTAAACCAGCACAAATACAATCACGCACTCACCTATACGCTTGATTCAGAGGTTTCTTTATATTAACCAATTATGGCATTGTTACTAGTTAGCTATCTTTGGGGTAAATCAATCATTGCAATTGTGTATACAAGAAGATTGCTATAAGAATAAACGCAGCTGACTGAGAAGGGAGATCTTGAGCCGCGGTGGCACAGTGGTTAGAGTGCAGGACTGCAGGCTACTTCTGCTGATCACCGGCTGCCAGCAGTTCGGCAGATCGAATCTCACCAGGCTCAAGGTTGACTCAGCCTTTCCATCCTTCCGAGGTGGGTAAAATGAGGACCCAGATTGTTGGGGGCAAGAGGCTGTAAACCGCTTAGAGAGGGCTGTAAAGCACTGTAAAGCAGTATATAAGTCTAAGTGCTATTGCTATGGTCCCGTTAAAAATAGTAATAATAATACTGTGTTTCCCCGAAAATAAGACATCCCCCGAAAATAAGCCCTCCCCCCGGAAAATAAGCCCTCCCCGAAAATATTTAAACGCATGCTCAGCCGGTCCCCGCCATTTCCTCTGGTTAGGATTAGGGAGACAGAGCTGGAAATCAGGTAAGACGGAAAGAGGAGCCCCGTCTTGCTCCATGCGCCCCAAAATAATAAGACCTCCCCGAAAATAAGGCCAAGCGCTTATTTCGGGGGTTCAAAAAAATATAAGATTTTCGGGGAAACACGGTAGCTAAAGTCTCGCAATATTTGGACTACCTTTGCTCCTGAGATCTCAGATGCTTTCTCCTAAAACTAACCTGTGAATTCCAGATTAAACCAGATTAAAGTGATATACGTCTGATCACCGGAACTCCCTACCCTGAGAAAAGCTTGAGCAAAACCATTGACAAGAAAGCTGTCAGTGGGTGGGTTTTCCTGATTCCCAACTATTTCAATCATTCGAGACCTATTTCAAATTCAAAACAGAGTTCTGGTGAGTTTGACACAGTTCCAGAAAAAAAACAAAGCAACCCACCCCAAAAGTCTGCCCTCCCCTGGGGGAGATACACCTCTTTGGACTGAAACTACCTCGGGAATTTTAAGCTGGCTGGGGAATTCTGAGAGTTGATGTCCACCCAGCTCAAAGTTCTCAGAGTTGAGAAACACCAGTCTAGGATGAGAAAGGAAAGTCCCCTCTCTCTCTTGTTCATTTTTAGAAAGGACAACGTTCAAACCACACATTCAGTGAACATTTTGTTGTTGTTAGTTGCAAAGTCGTGTCCGACCCATCGCGACCCCATGGACAATGTTCCTCCAGGCCTTCCTGTTCTCTACCATCCCCCGGAGTCCATTTAAGCTCACGCCGACTGCTTCAGTGACTCCATCCAGCCCCCTCATTCTCTGTCATCCCCTTCTTCTTTTGCCCTCAATCATTCCCAGCATTAGGCTCTTCTCCAGTGAGTCCTTCCTTCTCATTTGGTGGCCAAAGTATTTGAGTTTCATCTTCAGGATCTGGCCTTCTAAAGAGCAGTCAGGGTTGATCTCCTCTAGGACTGACCGGTTTGATCGCCTTGCAGTCCAGGGGACTCGCAGGAGTCTTCTCCAGCACCACAGTTCAAAGGCTTCAGTGAAGATAATCGAGGGTAACTCCCACTCCAGAGCTACGGAGTTACAATCCTCTCTTCCTAATTCTGTTTATAGATTTCTTAACAAGGGCTTAAAAGTTTTCTAAAAACTGAATATGTACTGCAAGGCATAACCGTCTCAGCCTGCAGCTTCATTTCATAATAGCCATGACGACATGAAAAGGAAACAGAAGAAGAAGAGAAACAAGACTTCGAAGCACAGTTGCTTTTCTGGAAAAACAGATGGGATGCAACCACACCATGACAACAGAAATCCCCTGAAAATTATTGGTAAGTACCGGTATTATGTCCCTAACCCAAAAAACAGAGAAGAGAAACTGAGGGGTGTGAAACCTTCTTACATCAACTTCCTCAAAGCTAAGTGGGAATTGGGCCCCACCATAGCCCCTGCCAGGGTGGATAAAAACCGATGATTTTTTTAAATCAAAAAAATCAATTTTTAAAAAAATTTAAATCGGATTTTTTTTTTATCAAATTTATTTTAATAAAATGGTTTTGGAGTAAAAATCTATCTAAAGAGAGTTTTCTATTTAAATTTACATTCATAATTTAGTATATTCAGCATGAAATGGAGCTTAGTTATGTAGCGTGAGGCTGTCTATTCTGCAATATTGGGACTGTCGGTGAGTCAACAGCGGGTCAGAGGAGGAGCCGCTGCGGGACAGAGATGACAGTTGCTCTTTAAAAATTACGATTTCAATCGAGTTGATTTAAATCAAGCCCTTTTGCTAGTGATTTAAATCGTGATTTAAATCGACTTGATTTAAATCAAATCCACCCTGGCCCCTGCTAAGAATTTGCAAGGAGGTGCAGAGATATAATCCATTTTTTCTCTCTCTCTCTCTGCACACATAAGATGAATTCCCTGATGTATAATACCTGTGTTTTTAAGGGATTCCCACAGTGGTGAAATCCAAATTTTTTACTACCGGTTCTGTGGGTGTGGCTTGGTGGGCATGACAGGGGAAGGATACTGCAAAATCTCCATTCCCTCCCCACTCCTGGGGGAAGGATATTGCAAAATCCCCATTCCCTCCCCACTCTGGGGCCAGCCAGAGGTGGTATTTGCCAGTTCTCCTAACTACTCAAAATTTCCGCTACCGGTTCTCCAGAACCTGTCAGAACCTGCTGGATTTCACCCCTGGATTCCCAGAACAATCCTGATCAATTGCACTTTTATCACTTTCATTTTCAAATCTCTTCTCCATCTTACAGTTTGGAACAAGATAAAGAGGACGACAAGGACAGAAGCGATGATGAGGGGAGGTTTGCTAAAGACGATGTCTCTTGTTTAAAGACATCTTTCAGAATTGATCAAATTGTCTGGGTCATAATCAAGTCACTGATTAAAATGTCCCACCAAACCATCTTCAGATGGTTTGGCCTAATTGCATCTCCTATAAGCTGAAAAAAGTACAAAATTAGCAAGAGAGGCCAGACATTTTCAATGAAGGGGAGGGGAGGCTGGTTGGCTGGGGAACTATGGGAGTTGAAATTCACTAGTCTTAAAATGGCCAAGGTTGGACACCTCTGTGTTAAAAGTCTTGGCTCAGCTGCTCAATTAGAAATAGATTGCTAGAATGACTTTGGGCCAGTCCCTCTCTCTCAGCCCCAGGGAAAAAGGCAATGGCAAACCACTTCTGAAAAATCACATGGACTCATAGTCTCCAGGAGACACAAATAACTCAGTGGACCATAACCAGAAGACCATAACTATTTTAAAGGCAAATACTTCAGTTACTTGGGCAGTTCCTGCCAGAACAGGCAAGAAATCACGTCACCAACCAACAGTAATCATGGACAGATTTGTTTGAGGAATACAAAATAAGGCATTGAAAAGCTCAGGTGATCCTCCTCCATTGCAGAGGCTATCAACTTCTCTTGAGACTTCATGCCCACCATCAAACCCCTGAAGATTGAACTTCTCATTCCAAAAAAAAAAAAAATCATGTTATTTCAAACTTACCTGCTATCTGAATCAGAAGCGATCTCTTTCCTTCCTCCAAATCGGATCTGGCACTGTAAGACAAAGTCTGTGCATTAACAACAAAGCTGGCTGGGATAAACTTTCATGTACTCAACAGTTTGCACACATACAATTTTAAACAGCAGATTTCTTTTTAAAAAAAACAAGAAGGAAAGAAAGTGTGAGATGCTGCAAAGTTGTTAAGTGCGAGAATTGGACATAAGGCACTTTTTTTTTCCAGTGTCATCGTAACTTCGAACAGGTGAACTTTCCATTTCTCACCTGTTTAACCGCATCCAGTAAGCGCTCAAGTAAAAACTGTCTTCGGGCAGCACTGTTCTGCAGCCCTAAAATTCAAGAACACACGTGTTATGATGTATTAAATATTCTTTCCATTTTCAGCTAGGTGAGAATGAATAAAACATGACTTTGCAAAACCAGGTTTTTTTCTTCCTCTTCTCCAAAACAATCCCAGTTCCTTGGAAGCTAATTGAACAATTTCTACAAACAGATACACACACACACACACACACACACACACACACACACACACACACACACACACATTATATATATACTGCTTCCTTTCGCCTTTCGGCCCCAATCCAAGGGCCATGCAGGCAGTCGCTTTCACGACAAACCATTTTTCTATATATGGTTATTCAAAAAGAATGAACCGATTTCATGACGCAATATTTTATTAAGGAAAAGTAATACAAAACTCCAGCCAAGTCACAAGTATTCAACTCACAATCAACTTTTATTTCCTGTCTTACAAGTGTTCAATGTGGCCACCACCTGCAGCACGGGCAACACGAGCCGCCCACCATAACACAACTAGAGTAAGCAAAGGTGAGAAGGTTACTTGGCACACTTGATATATTGCAGAAAGAAGTTTTGTGCATTTGCAGTTTATTGAGAAATGCAGATTTCTAGCCCCATAATCCACTTCTAATAGTAATAGGCTTGGGTGCCCATCTTGGAACAGAGGCGAAAGGATTATCAAGAGGCAAAATGAAACATGGATAGTCTTGAGTAAAACCTTAACAGTTCATATTATCCCAGAAGAAAATACCAGCTGTCTGAAATCCAAAACATTTTAAAGGATACTGCACATTAATAAAGGATACTACATTCAATATCTCTTTTCGTTCCAAGGTGCATCCCCAGTGTTTTTAAATAGGTGAAACTATGCAAGGCAGCATATTCCACCAGATCTGAGCGACCCCATGCAGGAGTTCTCACCCAAAAATCTCACGTGTCCCTTTCTCAATTCTTATTCAGCAAAGAACAGCCTTGGTTAAATTATACTAAAATCATCACCTTTAAAACCGTACATGGCACAGGGTCAGCTTGTCTGTGGGATGCTATTCCCGAAGGACAACTACAGGTAGTCCTCAAAATTGAACTCCAAATTTTTGTGGCTAAATGAGACGGTTGTTAAGTAAGTTTTGACCCGTTTTACGATCTTTCCTGCCACGGTTGTTAAGCGAATCACTGCAATTGTTACGTTAGTAATACGGTTGTTAAGTGAATTCGGCTTCCCCACTGACTCTGCTTATCAGAAGGTCGCAAAAGATGATCACATGACCCCGGGACACTGCAACCGTCATAAATTTGAGTCAGTTGCCAAGCGTATGAATTTTGATCATGTGATCATGGAGATGCTGCAAAGGTGGTGTGAAAAATGGTGATAAGTCACTTTTTTCAGCGCTGTTGTAACTTCAAACGGTCACTAAAGAAATGGTTGTAAGTCAAGGACTATCTGTACCAGTGGTGGGATTCAAAAAATTTTACTACCGGTTCTGTGGCCATGGCTTGGTGGGCGTGGCTTGGTGGGCGTGGCAGGGGAAGGATACTGTAAAATCCCCATTCCCTCCCCACTCCAGGGGAAGGATACTGCAAAATCTCCATTCCCACCCCACTCCAGGGGAAGGAACTGCAAAATCTCCATTCCCTCCCCACTCCAGGGGAAAGTTACTGCAAAATCTCCATTCCCTCCCCACTCCAGGGGAAGGAACTGCAAAATCTCCATTCCCTCACCACGCCAGGGGAAGGAACTGCAAAATCTCCATTCCCTCCCCACTCCAGGGGAAGG
>QLTV01012196.1:1258466-1304190 GCA_003457575.1 Thermophis baileyi
CGCTGACACACGGTGAGCCCGCGGAACGGCCCGACACTGGACGGGGACCCTCCCCTCCCTCCGGGGCAGCTTTCTAAAGCTCCTTCCTCCCCCGCCCAATCACGGCTGCCTAAGACACCCCCCATTATTAAACACACACACCCATTATTGCCCAGGCAGTTCTTGGGGGGGGGGTCCCTTCAGTCTTTTAATTCCCCTCCCGACGGGATTCAGGGGCACCTTTCTAAAGCCCCCCCCCCTGCCCAGTTAGGCTGCCTAAGACACCCCCCCTTCCCCCATTATTGCCCTCTGCCTTGGGGTTCAGGCAGTCTTCAGTCTTTTAAGGGACTCTCTCTGAATTCCCTCGCCCCCCCCAACAATAACCTTGTGGGGAAGGTCGCCCTGAGTCAGAGAGCCCCCTCCCCTTCCCAGGAGCCACCGTGGGATGCAAACCTGGCCTTGCCCACCCCAAGGGCATCAATATATAGAGAGGGTGCTGCCCCATCCCTTCCTCGGAATATATTGGAGTAGGCCTGGGAGAGGGTGGGTTGCCTCTAAAGGATTTGAAAAGGTTGCCAACGAGATGGAGTTTCTCCCCAAAAAGGCAGCTCAGCAGAGAGAGGATTGTGCTCTGGGGTTGTCCATCAACAACCCTGCAAGGTAGGTCAAGGTCTAAACCAGGGATGTCCAACCTTGGCAACTTTTAAGACTGGGGGACTTCAACTCCCAGAATTCCCCAGCCAGAGTTCCTTTAACTAAACCAGGGGTGTCCAACTGGCTGAGGAATTCCCCAAAGTCTTGAAGTTGCCAAGGTTGCATAGCCCTGGTTCAGTTCTGGGAGTCCACCAATCTTAAAGTTGGACACCTCTGGTTCAATTCTGGGAGTTGAAGTCCACCAGTCTTAAAAGTTGGATGCCCCTGGTTCAATTCTGGGAGTTGAAGCTCAACAAGTCTTAAAAGTTACCAAGGTTGGACACCCTGGTTCAATTCTGGGAGTTGAAGTCCCCAAGTCTTAAAAGTTACCAAGGTTGGACACCCTGGTTGAATTCTGGGAGTTGAAGTCCCCCAGTCTTAAAAGTTACCAAGGTTGGACACCCCTGGTTCAATTCTGGGAGTTGAAGTCCACCAGTGTTAAAGGTTACCAAGGTTGGACACCCCTGGTCTATACCCAGGAGGAAGAATAGGTTGGCCTGAGGACGTCCTGGCTGGGAGAGGCTGGCCTTCTGCTCCCCTTCATTCTGAGAATTAGAAAGGTGGTTTCTTGCAAGATCGCTTGACCCGTGTTTTCTGGGCCTCTGCCAAGGTGGCATGATTGGGGTTGCACTCTGAAACTCCCTGAGAGGAAACCCACAGCTTGACCTAGTTCTTAACGGTTTGCCACCCTTGTCCGAAGAGGAGGATGACAGGGATTTAAAAAAAAAAGTAGAGTGATCCTACAAGCCATCCCAGCAGGAAGGTCTGAACAGTGATGGAGAGGCCCTTTCTTTGGCCATCAAGGCAACCTTCTCGAGGACTTTCCGAGGGACGTTTTCAGAGTCCACCTTGAGCAAGTGGGATGGGAGAGCCTCCCGGTGATTCTGCAAGACAGGTTTCCCTGCTTCTGGTAGAAGAGCATTCAGCCGTCTGTACTGGGGCGGCTGAGCCAAGGAATGACTCAGAGCAGCACCCCCTTGGCCTGTGATGCAATCTTGAACGGTGGAGAGACGTCACCTTTTAGCAGCAGAGAAAGGGGGGGGGGGAGTATTTCCTGGTAGTCTCAACAGTTGCTGTGAAACCGCTCAGAGGACTCTTCATTCTCAAGCCACTTTTCAAATAGGCGGTTGGTTGGTGATCCTTTCTCTTGACTTTTTCCACAAGGCTTTCTTCTCCCTTTTGCTGTAAAACTCACTGTCTTTGAGATAAGATAGGCTCAGGAAATAAAAAGAGGTGGGCTCGCTTTTCGGGGCTCGGTGGGTTCAGCTACTTGCAGGCCAACAAGGCTCAGGGGGACAAAACGTAAAGGTGTTTTAAAAAGAGGAGGGGGAAGAAAAACAATGGAGCAGCCCTAAGGCCTTTATTTACAGGTAGAATTTCAAATAATTAACTCTTTGGCATTCAATCCTTGTCCTGGAGTGAATAGACAGACTAGTAGAGGTGCTCCTAGGAATTCCGACGGGCTTAAGATTATAAAGCTAGTTTGGTGTAGTGGTGAAGCTGCTGGCTTAAAAACTAGGAGATTGTGAGTTCTAGTCCTGCCTTAGGCACAAAGCCAGCT
This sequence comes from Thermophis baileyi, assembly GCA_003457575.1. Lineage (NCBI taxonomy): Eukaryota > Metazoa > Chordata > Lepidosauria > Squamata > Dipsadidae > Thermophis > Thermophis baileyi. The sequence goes on from QLTV01012196.1 coordinate 1,260,700, forward strand.
GGGTGACTTTGGGCCAGTCACCAGGAGACGGTGAGTTCTAATCCCGCCTTTGGCATGATAGCTGGTTAGGTGACTTTGGGCCAGTCCCTCTCTCTCTCTCAGCCCAACCCACCTCACAGGGTTTTTGTTGTGGGGAATAGTAAGAGCAGGAATATTAAGTATGTTCGCCGCCTTGAGTTATATCTAAAAAGGTGGGATAAGAGTATTATTAATAGTGTGCCAGGCAAGAAGCCTGATAGACCAAGGGTTTACTTAGTGTGCTAAACTCTAAACATGTTACCAAATACAATTGTAGTCTTCATATAACCTGCCCAAACACAAAATGCATATTATAGTTTGATTTGACTTGGCTTTGGGAAGAAGTGATGGTTAAATTCAGTTTTCTCTTTTAGGAATTTCAGAAAAGTTAACATAAAGCTCTTGGATCATCCCAACATTTTTACGCATTTTGTCTTATTGAATCCCCTTGTCTTAAAATGTGTTCATAATGTTCTAGTGTGCTTTTGTCTTGGGTTTTAGAGAAGTGCCTACAGCTACTTAACCTAGGTTAGGCTGCCTGATGTTTTCCATGTGTTTTAAACTTCAACTTCCCAGCTAGTCTAAAGGCACAAGAATGCTAGATTTAAAGTCTTAATATTTCTGCAGGCCACTAGTTTACTTTCCTGCCCCAACGTAAATCATATTTGACCCTTTGAATATGTTTAAAATGATATCCTCAACATACATTGCAGCTATGTTCGTTTTGCTCTTAAATCCAGTTTGTCGTTTCAGCTCACCCAGTACTTTCCAATAGAGTGAGTGCGTTCCAGGATTCCTTCAATAAACACTGTCATCTTGTTGGCAGAAGGAAGTGTGCCTTCTCTGTTGCGGCCCCCATTCTCTAAAACAGCCTTCCCCACCCCCCAAAGATAAGGGCCATGAAGATAATGCTTTAGCCATGAAAGCCAGCTGGCTGACTCTCTCTCAATCCAATCAACTTCACAGGGTTGTTGTGGGGAAAATAGGAGAAGGACGTTTTGTTGGATATGTTCGCCACCTTGATTTATTTGTAAAAATAAGGGCAGCATTATATCTCCTAGAGTTCCAGAAAGTCTTGAAAACCTTGGTTTGGTCCCAGGTCTGGGGCTGATGTTTATTATTTGCCTAGGGTTCCTGTTCAGTTGATTTTGTTTATTACATCATTTTAGTCTGGGCTGTATGGCCGATGAAGTGTTTCTAGTTGGGTTTGTTTTTACAAAACTAGGTTTGTACGCTGCTCAGAGTCCATTAAAGTTGGGCGGCTAATAACATTTGAAATAAGCATTTGTTTTGTGGGGCAAACTTTTCAGTAAGTTAGATATGTAAAGAAATCCATTGTATCTCGCAACAAGAATTGATTCCAAGTAGGGAAGACCTGATTAGCTGGCTCTCTTTTTTTTCTTTAATGTCAGATTATCTGTAGAGCTGGTTCCTATGCTTATCAGGATTCTTCTGGAGACTGCCCAATCATTTCTATTTAAAAAAAAAAAAATCTTGCCAGCATCTAAATGAGCAGTGAAACTTTGAATCCAACATTTCATTCAAGTTGGGAGATTTCTGGCTTGTTATAACCCCATACGGTTCTTTAAAATGTTGGAATCCGGGGCTTCATGCTTTTATTAACTTTATTAAATATTTAGCAAACTGCTTGGAGGTGCCCTACTTTAACTGTTGCTTCAGGGAGAAATTCTCCGAGTTAGACCATTTATTTAGCCGCTTGCTTGCATTATCCTGTTGTTTGATCTCAACGAGACAGAATTCTTCCAAATGTTGTCTTTTGAGGGACATCCAAAGCACGGGTGTCCATCTGCATGCAAAACAGTTTCGTTCCTGAAGACGTTTTGTGAAAATGCCTTGTTTTTAATACGAAACCACTGATTTAGCATTTTGCAAGCTTTCTGAGTTTGAAGTAAAAGTATTCTAAGTTGAAGCACTCCATTACAGACTAAAAATGTTTCTAGAACACACAAAGCCTCCGCTTCTCCCCATTTTGCACTCCCAACGGAAGCTTTCGTGAAATTCCACGCATCTAACATTTCGCTCACTTCTGCCAAGTGTGAGGATAGTAAACACACGCCGTTTGATTTAGTCATTGCCATGGGCACGATTCTCAAGGCTAAAATAAAACCTAGAATGAAGCTTAAGGATGCAGATATAAATCCTGTGTGAGTTTCTTTTTATCCTGTTTTGCTAACTAGGACCAGAAAAGCAACGGAGACTCTGGAAAAAAATGCAGAAAAGAGCAACAAAGACGATTAGGGCGCTGGAGGCTAAAAAGAACAGTTATAGGAATTATTGGGTATTTCTAGTCTAATGAAAAGAAGGCCTAGGGGTGACATGATAGCAGTGTTCCAATATTTGAAGGGCTCATACAGAGACGAAGGGGTCAACCTATTTTCCAAAGCACCAAAAGGTAAGACAAGAAAAAAACCCAAGGAAACTAACCAAGGAGAGATCCAGTGAAAACAATCAACCGGTGGAACAGCTTGGCTTCAGGAGTTGTGGGTATTCCATCACTGGAGGCTTTTAAAAAGAGACTGGAGAAGAGATTGCCTGAAATGGTCTAGGGCAGGGGTGAAGAGATTGCCTGAAATGGTCTAGGGCAGGGGTCTCCAACCTTGGCAACTTTAAGCCTGGCAGACTTCAACTCCCAGAATTCCCCAGCCAGCATTGCCATTAAGGGTGCCTTAGATCAGGGGTCTCCAATCTTGGCAACTAAGTGGCGGAATTCTGGGAGTTGAAGTCCACCAGGCTTAAAGTTGCCATGGTTGGAGACCCCTGGTCTAGGGTCTCCTGCTTGAGCAGAGGGTTGGACTAGATGACTTCCAAGGTCCCTTACAGCTCTGTTATTCTGTTATAAGTTATCCAAGGCAAGTTAGATGCCATCTGGTCTACACCTCAAAATTTGCAAATGTGTTTGCTGCAATCTCAGGATAGCAGCAGGTGTGGCATCCCTTTTACTCCATGTTGAACATCAGTTACTGGTTTAATTGCTGAACGCATTACTCCTGATGGCACATGAAAGGCATGTTATCAAGCAGCATACAGAAACAGGCTGTACCTCCGATAAGGGTGTGGAAGCACGTGCTTAGCCCTTAAACAGATTGGCACTGGGTGCCCCACAGGTTGCAGAATAAGAGAGGATGGGATTTTTTTTTTTCCCCCTTTAATGTTCCTTGGTGGGAGAAGAGCCCCAGGCGGCCAGAAATTCATCCCAAGTTGGAGTGTTTGAACTTTCTGCAGTCCTATCCGCTAAATAAGCATTTCTCGCCTTTTCAGGGTCAGTAAAGTTGCTGACCGATTGTAACCTGTTTTGTATGCAGATAGTCATCTGAAGATTGCAAACGTGATTTTGCACCAAATAAAGTGCAAAAAATAAAATAAAGTATGAGGAATCTGCTAGCGGTGCTTCCAACTAATGAGTTTTATTAAAAACATGAGCTTTTGTAAGCGGCAGCTCATTTGACCAGATGCAGGCAACGTAGCTCACGAAAACTTGCTCCTTTTAGTAAAATTTGGGAAAAGTGCTGAATTTTCCCCCCAGCATAATAACAAGTCTCTCCTTCTAGTGACTCTAATTCAGAGGTCTTCAAACTTGGCAACTTTAAGACTTGTGGACTTCAACTCCCAGAATTCTCCAGCCAGCCATAGCTGGCTGGAGAATTCTGGGAGTTGAAGTCCACAAGTCTTAAAGTTGCCAAGTTTGGGGACCCCTGCTCTAATTGGACTTCATTAAATGCTTAGCTTTACCTTGGACCTGATTCAGTCACGCAAGGGGAGGTGATTCCTGTTTTTCTGCTTAGCTCACGTTTCTGTGTGTGTCTCTCTCTTTGGTGCCGCTTGCTTCAGTCTCTGCAGAATGGCGGTCATAACTGATAACGTAGACCAGGGCAATCCCCTCTAACTGGCTTCTGCATTCCAAGAAAAAGGCACAAGTAGAAGAGATTGCTTGGGCATAAAGTAACTTTTGCAGAGGTATGATTCCTAAAATTAGGAGAGAATCTCTCTGTGCAGAGCCAGCCAATTGCTAGCCGAAAGTTACACACACATGCCGGCTCTTATTGAAAACTGCCTATACCTATGTACCGTATTTTTCGGAGTATAAGACGCACTTTTTCCCCCCCTAAAAGAGGGTGGAAATGTTGGTGCGTCTTATACACAGAATACAGCCATTTTTGGCCTCCCGAAGCCCTGCCCCCGCGCGAAAAAACGGGGTGCGCAGTGGGTTTGGGAGGTCTACCGAGTGCTCTGGGGGAGGGCAAAAAAATCCCTGTTTTTCTCAAAAACGGGGTGCGCAGAGGGTTTGGGAGGTCTGCCGAGTGCTCCTAGGGGCTGGGGGAGGGCAAAAAACACCCCCGTTTTTCTCAAAAACGGGGTGCGCAGAGGGTTTGGGAGGTCTGCCGAGTGCTCCTGGGGGCTGGGGGAGGGCAAAAACTTTTTTTTTCTTACTTACCTCTTAGAAATCTTGGTGCGTCTTATAGTCTGAAAAATACGGTAAGTAGAGGTTACCAGGGGTCACATAATGTCTTTGAGGATGGCAATTACGGATGGTCCTCGACTTACAACCATTCATTTAGTGACCATTCAAAGTTACAATAGCATCTTCCTCCTCCTATTTTCCCCCTAATAACAAGTCATCCAGCCGGCTATCGTGGCTAAGGCGGAACTTGAACCCACAGTCTCCTGCTTTCTAGCCTGCTGCCTTAACCACTAGGCCAAACTGGCATGTTTGGGAATCTTGACTTTAGAAAACTACTTCAGCCCAGGCTCTTATTTACATGCTTTTTTTCAAAACCTCCTCTAACCTGTTCAAAAGGTTTGGAATTTGTGTTTTTCCTTTTGCCTTCAAGTCAGTGTTAATTCCTGGCAATTGCATAGATAAATTCCGGCAGTTTTGTTGGCAACATGTTTAGAAGGCTTTTTCTTAGGGCTGAGACGGAATAACCTGCTTAAAAAATAAATCAGAATTGCATTTTAAAACACCTGATTAACCCATCATCAAAACAACCAGGACTTTCCTTCTCCAGGAAAAGCACAAATCTTCCATTTGCACTTGAACATCTTATGACCCTCTCTGGAACATCAGATTCTCACTCGAGTTGTAGTAACATGTTCCACAGCTTTAAAAACAACAACACCTAAGTGATGTACTAGTCCCTGCTTCAAATTAATGTCTGAAACAATATTGCTCAGCAGTCTGATCTAAATTTCCATGTTCCATGTTTAATCTCACTGGTGTTCTGACAAGTGTTCCTCAGTTGGGGCTTATATTTTCATGGTAGAACTGTTGTTGGTTTTCATCTGTTGTTGTTATCGTCTGTTTGTTGCATTGATATAAACACTCAGGGTAATGTGCTTTGATCACTTTGTGTTATCCTCACAAGCTTGTGTGATGGATTTGGCTGACCCATGGTGTGTGACCCATTGAGCATGATCTTGGTGTTTTGAATCTGGATCTCCCTGAGTCTTAACCCACCATAGCTGCATGTATTTATATAGAACATATCTGTCCTTTAATTAAATTCTGAAAACAAATAGGAATATTATCCTTGGATGGTCTGAAAATGGAGGAAGAGCTTCAGTTCAAACTCAAGCTTTCTTGTCTGTTTGCTGATCTTATACGGAGCAAGCAAATGCTTTTTTACAGGTTTGGTAGGACATTGTCCAGTGTTTGCACACAAAAATTTCCTCTGCAAAGAGAATGGAAAGATTTAAGTATTTATTGCAGTCAGGTTGTGCAATAGTCACAAACAGAACTACTTACAGAATTATTTACAGCATGGCCGCTTCTAATATGTCACACACTTCTTGCCTTTCATCAGAGTTGATGTAACTTTTATTCTGTTCTTCCAAAAGAATATGAAGTCATAATTCTGCCTTGGTAGTTGTCAAGAGTTAATTCCACGAAACTGGTCCCTAGCTCCAAAAAGGTTGGGGACCGCTGGTTTTCTGCCATGGGCAGGGGGTTGGACTAGAAGACCTCCAAGGTCCCTTCCAACCCTGTTATTCTATTTCTGATGTTCTGTGATGATTTCTCTTAAAGAACACTAATGGGTAGACTGAACAGAATTGCTAGGAATAGTGCCTTGAGCCTGGTTCACACGCCGACGTAGGTCAGTTGGGTAGGTTTTTGCATGCCACGCTTGCAGACAAATTGGCCACAGAGAAAACGGCAGACCGTGATTATTTATACTTCAGTGAGCAGTAGTAAAGCTTGTTTCCCCCCCCCCTGCTCAAAGACACACACAAGGAAGAGATTGGATGTGTTTAATTTCATGCTTTGAACCAAGTTGGAGAACTGATGGCCTTTTAGGTGTTACTCAGCGGCAACACCCCTGTAGCCCTAACCAACATAGCCAATTACGAGGAACACTGGAAGGTATAATTCAGCAACATCTAGAGAAGCAGGTTCCATGTTATGGTCTGGTTTACTCCTCCTGCCACGCCGTAAGATTGCCTGGTTTTATGTTAATGACAGGGTAGAGAAGACCTCATCCCCATCCATCTCTTACTTCTGGTTTAAGTATAGTTTTCAAAAGCTTAATCTGAGTAGTTCTAATGTTTCGGTGTTTTATTTTCTTACCTGTTTCATAACTTGTAACCTATAGCGCCCTTATCGGTGAGATGGGCTGCATAACATTTTATTTTTTAAAAAAAATGCTTTGTAAGGATTTAATTGGCCTCTGAGTTCAGAGTCCTGAATATTCAAAGAATAGGAGAAGAGCACAACAGCTTCGCTTTTCCTTCTGAACAGTGGCTAGTTTTGTTCTTTAATTTTCCCTGGAGTTACATCAAACGCTTATTTCAGTGTTGCTTTTTCTTTTTTTGAAGGGGCGTCGGCAGAATCATCGCAAGAAGACCTGCCGTCTTGTGAAGGTAATATGTTATCTTTTTTGGTCTGTGTGACAAATGTAAAGCTATTGGGATTAGGAAACAAATTTGTGAAGCCTTTATACAATTAGAAGCTATCTAGAACATCATGGTCCTCTAGGTGAGACCTGCCCCCATCCTATTGGCCTCATAAAAGGGCCACAAAAACTTGGCTCTGCTACCTGGCTTGGGGCACCAATGGGGGGATTTCATGCTGGAGGTAGCTAGTGGATTAAAAAGAAGACCCTTCCCCACCCCACCCCGTTGTGTACTGGTTCCTATCTTAGCTCATTTTTGTTAATGTAATGTTTTATATTTTTGTTTGTGTCGTGTTGTAAGCCACCCAGAGTTGCTTGACAGTGAGATGGGCAGCATATACATTTTAATAATAATAATTATAGCACCAATAGTAATAGGAGCCTTGGGTGCAATCCCAAAACGATTGGAGCACCACTTGAACACCCTTGGCGTTGACAATTAGTCAATTGCGAAAGGCAGCTCTGCTTCACGCAGCTTACATCCTGCGAGTATAACTCTATAACAGCATCAACCCTCCACATTTTGTCCGTCCCAGGCCCTTGGAAAGGACTCGAGGGGTGGACAGAAATGCCAAATCAGAGTCTGAGCATCTGGCTGACTGCGCAATGAACAAATAACCATTAGTCCAGTGCTCAAAAAAAGAATATGAACTGGGACGGCTGAGCTGATGCAACCTCTTTAACCTGCTTCTTTCTGTTCTTCTAGGATCAAACGTTGCCATTGGTATGGAAATCTCCGAACCCGTTGGTAAGAAACCAGATAGCGTAGCTTGAGCTGGGCTCTTTGCCTTGCAACCTTGAAGCTCTTCCTAATTGGCCTCTTTGTTATGACCCTCTCTGGTTTGTGGAACCGCTTGGCCAATTTAGAAAGCTTGGGTACTCAAGAGATGGTTACAGGTAGTCCTCGAGTTACAGCCATTCCTTTAGTGACCGTTCGGAAAAAAGTGGAAAAAAGTGACTTACCACCGTTTTTCACCCTTACGACCGTTGCAGCATCCCACTTGATCACGTGATCAAAATTCAGATGCTTGGCAACTGACTCTCATTTATGACGGTTGCCGTGACCCAAGGTCATGTGATCCCCTTTTGCGACCTTCTGACAAGCAAAGTCCATGGGGAAGCCAGATTCACTTAATAACCATGTTACTAACCTAACAACTGCAGTGATTCACTTAACAATTGTGGCAAGAAAAGTGGTAAAATGGGGCAATTGACAAATGTCTCACTTAGCAACAAAAATTTGGGGCTCAGTTGTGGTCGTAAGTCGAGGACTACCTGTAGATTTGCAGGTATGTTGGTGTGTTGCTCCCTAGTTAGTGGTGGGTCCCAGATGCTTTGCAGTAGATCTGCAAAGATTCACTTTAGCAATACCAACCACAGCCGGTTTTCCCATTCCAGAGAAGCCGTGCTTGGGGGTGAGTATTTGTGGGTATGTCGAATGCAGAGACAGAGAAGATGATCGGTAATTTCAGGAGCCATGTGGAGAAAGCAATGCTGAGATCAGGATATCCCCAAGTAGAGTCACTTTCCTTACCTTTGAGCAGGGGTGTCAAACTCGATATCATTGAGGGCCGCATCAGGGTTGTGTTTGACCTCAGGGGGCGTGGCCAAGGTGGGCGTGGCCAGTTTGACATCACTCATGTCGGGGGTGCTTGTGGTGGCCCGAGCACTCTGCCAGCGAAAATGGTCTCCCGAGCTCTGTTTTCACTGGCAGAGGGTTGCAGGAGGCCGTGGCAGCCGAAAACGGAGCTCGGGAGCCCATTTTCGCTGGCAGAAGCACCGCGGGCCAGCCCTTCGCTATTTCCAGGGCAGCCCGACAGGCCAGATCAAAGCACCCCGCGGGCCGAATCCGGCCCCCGGGCCTTGAGTTTGACACCCTGCCTTTGAGTGAGATCGAGGACTTGCATTTACGCTTGTTTAATAAAGCTCTTTCAAATCACGGAATGATAAATATCCCTCCCCTTGTCAGCGTTTTCCAGCCTGGTATCCTTCTAGCTAAGCATTATGGAAGCTGTCAACTATCCCATCAAGAAAGATTGTGGCGGTAGCTTGCTTTTAATCCCCAAATGGATGCAACCTGTATTTTAGGTTTTCATAGGAAAATAAGCAGAGAAGGAGAAAGAAAAGATGACTAACATTCAGTAGCTCTCACAAACAGTTCCATTAGTGAATTGCAGCATACTGTTTACTCTACTAAAACTTTATGGTCTGGAGGTGGTTTCCAGCATTCCTACCACTGTAGTTGAGAAAAGAGCTTCTGTGTTAAAATAACCAAATCTTATGAATAGTACCTTGCTTTACATTATTTACTTACAATCAACCTCCAAGTGGTTGCTGTAAAAATGAAGTTTTAAATGCGTATCCCAAAACTCTGGGACAGAGGAAAATAAATAAAAGCTGGAACTTAAAACAGGCAACCGCTCTGTAGTCTTGCTAAGCCTTCTCCTCTCCTCCCCACCCCTTCGCAGGAAAGCCACTAAAAAGCCCTTCTCTCCTTCAAGTAAACTGTTTATTCCATCCTAGTAGAAAATGGAGAAACGGAAATGTCCCCCGAGGAATCGTGGGACCACAAAGAAGAAATCATTGAACCTGAATTAGCAAGTGGCCCTTCCGGTGACGCAGGGCACATTGAAGAGAGCACCCAGGAAATGATGGAGGAAGAGGAGGAGATGCCAAAACCCAAATCCATGGTGGCTCCCCCTGGCGCTCCCAAGAAGGAACACGTGAACGTGGTGTTCATTGGACACGTAGGTAAGTTGCTCTAGAAAGCCCCAGAGATGACTTTGGAGCCAATATTCAGACATTGTTACCTTCTGGTCCTCCATGGACTTGGCTCCCTAATCTACTATAGGAGAAAAGCAGGCAGAACGGGGGGCGGAGTTAAGCATGTCATCAGCTTAGAGTAGTTACATTGCCACAAACAGCCCAAGTCCAACCCCTTTTGAATTCTCTTGAGCCTTCTGTGGCACCAATTTAGTATTGAACTTTAGTTGTCTAGATTCTTGTGTTAAGGCTTAAGCCAGGGGTGTCAAACTCAAGGCCCACGGGCCACATTTGTCCCGCGGGATGCTTAGACTTGGCCCACGGGGCCACCGTGGAAACAGCGAAGGACCGGCCCGTGGTGCCTCTGCCAGCGAAAACAGAGCTCGCGAAGGCCGCATGCGGCCCTCCCAAGCTCCTTTTAAGCTGTGACGGCCTCCTGCAGCTCTCTGCCAGCGAAAACGGAGCTCGGCTGAGCTCCGTTTTCGCTGGCAAAGCACTCGGGCCACCACAGGCGCTCCTGACACTAGTGACGTCGAGAGGTGGCCACGCCCACCCTGGCCACGCCCACCCCAAGGTCAAACACAACCCTGATGCGGCCCTCAATGAAATCAAGTTTTGACACCCCTGGCTTAAGCAATAAATCTTTGAATTCCAATCTAACGTATGGTCCTGATCCTTTGCATCTCTAGGTGTGTTAAAGGATTACAGTAAAGAAGTGCGACTTTCAGATGTTGAAATGCAATTTCCCAGCGTCCCACTTGCTGGCTGAGGGTGCAGGGAGTTCTAGGTCAGGAACATCTGTTGAGCCAGAGGTGGCATGCCTGTAACAGAATAGAATATGTTTGCTTTTCATAGTTTAAATTTTAAAGAAAAAGTCCCCGGAAAAAAAAACCCGGTTTGTTTGATTGATTATGTGCCATCAACTTGTTTTTAACTGCTAGAGTTGACATAAATGGGTAGACCACATCGATAGATAGAAAATGGTTTACATACCAATTGTTGTACAATCAGTGCTACTTATCAGAAATTTCCCAAATATATAATCTGAACAAGATGCTTCTTCAGAGAAAAAGAAATCCATCCTAAATTATTAGCCCTCTGTGATTATATAGGACAAAAGCATATATGCTGATAGGAAAAATCAAATCCTGTACAAAAAAGAATTAAATAGCTTAGCTGCTCACGAAGAGCTAAATCTTTTTTTTTTTAGATGCTGGAAAATCAACAATTGGAGGGCAAATAATGTAAGTATTTTTTCCCCCAAATACATACTCGATTCAGTCATCTTAAGCTTCCTTTAATTGACCATTTAGTCTGAATCAAAAGATATAATTATAATCAAAGAATACTGCAGCTGATAATCTGAAGCACTTTTATTACAAAATAAGTGTCCATTTTTCTGAGAGCTTGTTAAAAAAAAATAGATAGCCATTACTGCTGTTCTCTCCACTTCTGTAATGTGCCACCTCTTGATCTTCCCAATTTGTTCTGAGGGAAATTTTTTTGGGGGAAAAAAAACCCCTTTATATGCAGCTGCGCATTCTTGAAACCATCGACTGGCCAAACGGGGTTCAGTTTCAACTCAGGCCATTTCATTCCCTAGTCTTCGACTTACAAGCATAATGGAAGCCTGCCCATTACGGTCATAAGTTGTGACGGTTGAAAAGTGGGTCAACCCATCTGACCAACCTGATCTTACAACCTTTTTGTGGTGGCCATTAAGCGAACACCATGGTCGTATAGCAAAATGCGCTAGTCGTAAAACAAAGCAAACCTGTTTTAAATTGTGGTTACGTGTCCATGGGGCACTGCATGTGATCCAACATACAGGCCGGTTGCCGAGCGTTCAAAATTTGGTCATGTGACTTCAGGGCGGGCCATTGGAACGTTGGAACTGGGTTATAAGGGCTTTTTGGGGCGGGGTCCATCATAACTTTTAAAGACGCTCACTAAGTGACTGGTCGTAAGTCAAGGAAACCTGTACTTTAAAAAAAAAACTGCAACTCTACTGAAACTGCTTTCTACACATGTTTCTTCTTCATATCTCACGCACCGAATTCTTTTCAGGTATTTGACAGGCATGGTTGATAAAAGAACGCTTGAAAAATACGAAAGAGAAGCTAAAGAAAAAAACAGAGAAACCTGGTACGAAACCTACGTTTAAAAAAAAAAAAAAATTAACCCACTTCGAAATGATGATAACCTCATGTCCTCCAGATGTGCTTGACCTACCTTTCTGAATCCCTGAGTCTTTGAACCGGAACCTAGCTTGCTCACTTCGGAAGACAAGAGAAATTGTACATCGAGATAAAAATTAGGGCTTCTGGAAAACGGATGCAACAGGCTAAATGCAACTTCTAGGTTGTTTAGTTATGGAGCTAGCTGGAAAAGGGGGAGCAGAAGGTGAATGGGCTGCGTGGGTGCTCAGCATACTCTCTGGGGAATTCTGGAAGTTGAAGTCCACACCTCTTAAGCTTGAGAATCACTGAATTACATTTCTGACTTTGAGCATTGTCTGCCCAAGGAATGGATGTAATACCAATTAAAAACTAATCCAAAACATACCCCCTGCCTGCTCGAGGAATCCCCTGTGTTGGTATAATGTCATTACAAATAATTTTCAATTTAGGTTCTTGCTCAGTTAATTACAAATTTGATTTATAATCGTCTGGGTCCATCCACCAGGAAGAGCCCCCAGAGGAAAATTAGCTCTTCTGCCAAGTTCTTAGCAGCTAAGAAAGTCTCTTTGCCACCGGGAGGAGACAGTGAGTTGGCAAAGACCCAATAAAGAGTAGACAGAGTCTTACAAGTCTGTAGAATCTAAGTTATCCTGAGAGAGTAAGCCACACAGAGTAGATTTTCCCTAGGAAAGGATTAGCAGCACCTTGGATCTGGTTATCCCTTGAAAGAGAGAGCATGAAGAAACTTCAAACCTGTAAGCTGGACTGAGAAATGGATAACAACAACCTAGAAGGACGTCGTGGCAACCCACCAACTGCAAATACACGTCTATGTATTCGCCATTCATAACAGATGTACAAAGGGGGTGTGGCTTCGATCACAGGGTTGTGGCCACCATCTTGACTTGTTTTACCCGTGCCTGCCTGCAGATAATCCCCTGCATCCCATTTCCTGAGTTGCATGCCAGAGCCCAAAACAAAATCCACAACTGCATAGAATAAGTGTGGCACTTGGCAACTTTAAGACCTGTGGACTTGTGGACAAGCTGGCTGGGGAATTCTGGGAATTGAAGTCCCCAGGTCTTTAAAAAGTTGCCAAGGTTGGACACCCCTAAAAAGTTGCCAAGGTTGGACAGCCCAAAACAAAATCCACAACTGCATAGAACAAGTGTCCAACTTTGGCAACTTTAAGACCTGTGGACTTGTGGACAAGCTGGCTGGGGATTTCTGGGAATTGAAGTCCCCAAGTCTTTAAAAAGTTGCCAAGGTTGGACACCCCTAAAAAGTTGCCAAGGTTGGACAGCCCAAAACAAAATCCACAACTGCATAGAACAAGTGTCCAACTTTGGCAACTTTAAGACCTGTGGACTTGTGGACAAGCTGGCTGGGGAATTCTGGGAATTGAAGTCCCCAGGTCTTTAAAAAGTTGCCAAGGTTGGACACCCCTAAAAAGTTGCCAAGGTTGGACAGCCCAAAACAAAATCCACAACTGCATAGAATAAGTGTGTCCAACCTTGGCAACTTTAAGACTGTGGACTTCAACTCCCAGAATTCCCTGGCCAATTCCCAGAATTCCCCAGGTCTTTAAAAAGTTGCCAAGGTTGGACAGCCCTGGTGTAGAAGCATTTAACTTAGTTGTTGGAAAGAATGAGAATGTTCAGATAAGTTCTAAAATAGCATTTACCCGAGAACAATCAGTTTTATAACAGCTATTTCCCTTCTTATTTTTTTTTTTTTAATAGGTATCTCTCTTGGGCCTTAGATACAAACCAGGAAGAACGGGACAAGGGGAAAACGGTGGAAGTAGGCCGTGCCTATTTTGAAACAGAAAAGAAACATTTCACAATTTTAGATGCCCCAGGGCATAAGAGCTTTGTTCCAAATATGATAGGCGGTGCTTCTCAAGCTGATTTAGCTGTATTGGTAAGAGCCTTTCTTGTGTACGGATCGATTGGAAAACTCTTTTAATTCATCTGCATTTCTTTGTGTAGTTATGTTCTTTATTTTAAAATCGCCCAGTAGCTGGTAAGCGCTCTCTGAAAAATTAACACTAAAGCAGATTAGAAACATATAATAAAAATGTGTAGATGTTAGATTCTCTTATCAATCTTTGAAAAGTCCTTATACTGTAGAAATAAGAAAACGAAGCAGTGCTTTTCGGTATGGTCCCAAGTTATTAACAAGTGAAAAGCTGAGGTTGCCTATGTATTAATATTTTTCCTTTGGACTGGTGATGTAGAGTTTTGCCCTTTATGTTTTTCAGTTTGTTGGGTTTTTTTTTTTTTAGTTTATTGTCTTTGTGTTGTTTTTTTTTCCTGTNGGTGATGTAGAGTTTTGCCCTTTATGTTTGTCTGTTTGTTGGGTTTTTTTTTTTTTTAGTCTATTGTCATTGTGTTGTTTATTTTTCCTGTTAACTCCAGTAATAAAATTATAAAAATGGCTATTTAATCGTCGTGCCACAGCACACTATAAAAGACGTGTTTGAATGGACACTTTTTAGCTCACCATGTATCTGTTAAGGAGATTGATATTGTGAAACTGGGAGCAGTGACAAAAATTGCTCAGACAGGCACCCTGTGGGGCTTGTCGGGATTTCAGCGTAAAACATTAAAGCAAAGCCTTTTAGTTTGAGAGCTGCCTGGTAATCCTCCTCCTGCCCAGAGGCAAACCAGATTGCATTGTAGCCAAACTCTCCAATTCTTTAACTGGACTGCTTCTTTCAATCAGGTTATCTCTGCAAGAAAAGGAGAATTTGAAACAGGTTTCGAGAAAGGAGGGCAGACAAGGGAGCACGCCATGCTAGCAAAAACAGCGGGTGTAAAACACTTAATAGTTCTCATTAACAAAATGGATGACCCAACTGTGAACTGGAGCAACGAAAGGCAAGTCTTTGTGTTTAGTTTTGTGCCAAAGTTGGATGTTAAAGAGTAGCTAGCATTTGGCTGGCGCTTGTAGAAAATGGAGCTGGGCTCATACAGCTTTGATGGATAAGGTCCAAAGATCCGGTGTAATTACCCTAATGAAGGCAAATATGCATAGATGTATATGCTGGTTTCAAAAACCTTTTCAACTGGTCGGAGGGGGTGAATTTGACTTAACCTCTGAGTTCAGCTCTGGTGTGCAGATCGTCCTCGACTTACAACCGTTTGTTTAGTGACCACTCAAAGTTACAACAGCATTGAATAAAGGGGTTTACAATCCATCCTCACTCTTGCAACCATCGCAACATCCCTGAGCAAACTTGATCACAATTCAGGCACTTGGCAACTGGTGTGTATTTACAACGGTTGCACCATCTCAAGGTTAGGTGATCACCATTTGCGGCCACAGAAATTCTTGTCCTAATTGCAGTTGTAAGTTGACTACCTGTATCTCAAATATGTTTTGAGATGTGACATGAACTATGGTGATGATGATGATGATCATGATGATGATGATGATGATGTAAATCAGTGGTTCTCAGCTTGTGGCCCACGGACCCCTGGGGGGCCACGATGTCACGGGGGATCCGCGAGGGCTTGAAGAAATGTTACGATTTAAATCTTGAGTTAAGTCTTAGAGGTCCGTGGTCACAAAAGGTATTAAAGGAGGTCCGTGTTGAAGAAAAGTTTGGGAACCACTGATGTAGATGATGTCATTGTGAGACTGACAACATTGAACCACCAAATGCTCTTAATTCCTACCCAACATCTTGTGACAATGTAGCTTCATGGCTCTTCTCAATATCTAATATTTTTTCTCCCCTGCGGCTGATCTTTCAGGTATGAAGAATGTAAAGAAAAACTGGTGCCATTCTTGAAGAAAGTGGGGTTCAACCCCAAAAAGGACATTCACTTCATGCCCTGCTCGGGACTGACTGGAGCGAATCTCAAGGAGCCATCTGACCTCTGTCCTTGGTATATGTAGGTATCTCATTGAATGGGGTCCCTGCTTTGCCACAATTTTTTTTACGACCCTGTAATTCCTTGTATCACTCCTTTTGGAGTGAGACGCGGTGGAGTTAGAGTGACTGAATGGAGCTGAGCATTTATTGGCCGGAGCCCTTCCTGACTCCTACACAAAGTTTGCAGCAGATATTTACTCTTTGCAGCCAGATAGAGAAACATCTGCCACTGCCTAGGATCGAACTCAGAGCCTTCTGATTGTGAGGCAAGCATCTCCTCTAGGCCACCATTGAGCCCAATACCCAAAGCAAAAAGTCTTGAAACAAAACTCATGTAAACAGAAACAGTCAAATACCCATTCTAGGTTCAGGGATCTGAAAATAATTTGTTTTTCTCCCAGGTTGTATTGCTAACAATGGTATCACTAACAGTTGGCTAAACTGGAGACCTCTAAGTATCTGCCTTTGTAGGATGGCAAAGAAACAAGTGATTATTCATTAGTCTATTAATGGTACCTTTCATCTCCAAAGCCAAAAGCAGATTTTTTTTGAGGCTGACAGATTGCATATGGAAAGGAAACCAAGTCACTTTGTGCTTCGGTCTTCCAGGCATTCTGCTACCTCCAATTCAGAGCATATCTGACACAAGCAGACAACATTATAGGTTTTATTCCGTTAACCAAATTCAGCCTAAATCAGACTAGTATGGGGAAGCATCCCCGATGCCCTAAGGAAGTGTTTTTCAACCTTGGTAACTTTAAGATGTGTGGACTTCAACTCTCAGAATTCTGGGAGTTGAAGTCCACACATCTTAAAGTTACCAAGGTTGAAAAACACTTCCCTAATGAAAGTGACTCCCAAAGTGATTACTGTTTTGGCTGAGAATTATGGGGATTGCGGCCCAAGACACCAGAGTTGAGGAAGGACACACTCACCATGGTGCAAGATCACACAGGCATGCAAGAGCGTATCTAACACAAGCAGACAATTAGGGCATGAAGCAACGGCAAGTTTCAGTTTGCCCAAAGAGAATCGAGGTATTATATTTCATATTTGAGGATAAAGTGCTCTGTTCATTGAGTTCTTCATGTTCCCTGCAGTTGCTGGTAAAAAGGCATAAGTTACTCCTGCAGCTCCATCTTATACCTTGACTTGATTATCTCTCACAAAGAATCTTGCTGTGTTTAGATGTTAGTTGCATCATGGATGGAAATTTTGTCCATAATCAAAAATGTTCCATAGATTTTGATCCTGTATTCCTCTTTTTTTTTTTCCTCCCCCAGTGGGCTACCATTTATTCCATATCTGGATAACTTGCCAAACTTCAGCCGATCAATTGATGGACCAATCAGGCTGCCAATTGTTGATAAATATAAGGTACGCAACTAAATAAATATGAGGTATATTTATATTTATGTTGATCAATATAAGGTACGCAACTAAATAAATATGAGGTATATTTATATTTATGTTGATCAATATAAGGTACGCTTCCAACACAAGCGTAGTAGTGGCAGTTGCGCAACTTAACCTGGAAAGTATAAAACTGTTGCTTTAGGGGGCCAGTCATGTGGCACAGCCAAGTTAACTCTTGATAAGGGAATCAGACCCTGTTTTGACCATATTCTCTTAACCTGGTGGTTGTTTTCTCACTCTCTCCCTCCCCCACATGAAGGATATGGGCACGGTGGTGTTGGGAAAGCTGGAATCGGGGTCTATTTGCAAAGGACAGCAGCTCGTGATGATGCCAAACAAGGTATACATGTTTTCTCTTTAAGCCTCTTTCAGTTCATCTAGCAAATATTTATTTCTGGAGTGTCCAACCTTGATAACTTTAAGACTTGGGGATTTCAATTCCCAGAATCAAACCAGGGGTTTTCCAGCCTTGGTAACTTTAAGACTTGGGGACTTCAACTCCCAGAATTCCTCAGTCAGTTGGACACCCATGGTTTAGTTAAAGGGATTATTTAAATTTGGACTGCTGCTCTATTAACAGCAGCTAATAGATACCAATCACAACTGGCAAGACGGAGGATGAATTTTGCAGATGTTATTTCTGGAGTAATAAAGTGACAGCAAGTAAAGTATCAAGATGATGAGGATAATTAATTAAATTTATATGCCACCCAATTCCAGAAATTAATGTAGAATAGGTAACACTATCAGTGCTAGGTAATCATCATCATCAGTGCTAGATAACATTAGTACTACCGTACCTAGCACTGATGATGTTACCTAGTTGGGTAATGAAACGTCTGCAAGAAAACAATCAAGCTCAGAGAGCACCAAGAGCACCGCAGTCCTCCAAGGACCTCACAGTCCTCCTTCTCCTCTTCTCTGCAAACTCCACTCCCTTCCAGCACTGATGATGTTACCTAGTTGGGTAATGAAACGTCTGCAAGAAAACAATCAAGCTCAGAGAGCACCAAGGACCCCACAATTCAATCCTGAGCTACAAATATTCTCTTCTATTGCCATTCTTGGACGTACCAAGTTGAAATAAGGCCAGAAGAATAAGCTTGACGTGCAGAAATATTTATTTGGCAGGCCATGTTGCAATTGTAAACCCAAAAAGCAAGATGACCTTTAAAAAAATGCCGTTATTTCATGGCATCCGGAAAAAAAAAATCCCATTATGTGAGTGACAGGTAACATCACAGCCTTTTGCACAACCCTAAAATATTGTTAAGCATGCGCGAATTTCATGCCTTCAACCACCCCAATCTCTCTCTCTTTTTTTTTTCCAGCACAATGTGGAAGTCCTTGGAATCCTTTCCGACGACGTAGAGACCGAATCCGTCGCTCCAGGTGAAAACTTGAAGATCCGACTGAAAGGAATCGAAGAGGAGGAAATTCTCCCGGGCTTTATACTCTGTGATCTTAATAACCTGTGTCATTCTGGACGCACGTTTGATGCTCAGGTACGCCTCCAGAAGAAGGTCTGCTCTCTTTAATTTCGAATACTCATTCCCGACTCTAGGGAACGGTGCTCATCTCCGTTTCAAGGCCATTGAACCAGCGCTGTCCAAAGACATTTCCACGGTCATGTGATCAGCATGATGTCACGGAGCGCTGGTGTTGTGGCCTGTCAGCCGCCGGCCCCTCTAGCAGCCGAATCAGAGGAGGAGGAGGAGGCGTGGGAGTCAGGGTCAGCATCAAGGCAACCTGAGAGCTCCGAGGGGGAAGAGGGAGTGGAGCTGGCAGAGAGAGAGAAAGAGAGAGACAGAGGCAGAGGCGGAGCCTGGGCCGTCCGTCAGCCCTCAGAGGGAGAGTCAACAGCCCCCAGGTCTGGAGGTGGCTGATGAGGAAGAGGAGGAACAGCTGGGCGCAGTGCCTGACCCGCGGATGCGCAGAGGAGAGGAGAGCAGTGGAAATCCATGGGCTGATCCCCAGGATGGAAGAGCCACCCTGCTAGCGAAGCCCCACCCTAGCTCTGGGGATGAAAGGCAGGGGGCGGAGATGAATAGATATGGCAGACAACTATTCATCTTCCAGCCAGATGGACTTGTTAGCCTGCGTTGAGAGAGAAACTTTTTGCCGGGGCTGCTGGCGCTCCTAATCAAGGGATCTTTGAGTTAACTTCAGAGGGTTTGTCGTGTTTGGGGAGCTGAGTCAGAACAGTTGGTACCTATTTATCTACTCGCAATTGCATGCTTTCGAACGGCTAGGTTGGGGCGAGGACGGGAGCTCACCCCATCGCATGGCGCTCGGGTCTCGAACCCGGGCTGCCGGCTTTCCAGCCGACAAGCCCAGCGTCTTAACCACTGAACCACCGCCCAATTTAGAATAAACATTACTGAAATCAAGTTGATTTAACTGGCCTCTTCTTTGATTACAGATAGTGATCATTGAACACAAATCTATCATCTGCCCAGGTTACAATGCAGTGCTGCATATTCATACCTGCATTGAAGAAGTCGAGATTACAGTAAGTGCAAACTATCTTCGTTTGGGGACTGACAAATACTCACTTGTGGCAAAGACAGCAAAGGGGCTATTAACTAGTCTTTTTTAGGGCAAAATGTCTTAGGTTAAAAAAAACAAAGTCCAGGGGGGAAAAGGCAAGTTTAGCCCACCTTTTCCCAAAGGTGCTTTTTCAAAAGGCAACTGGACTTTTGTTTTTCCTTGAAGACATTTCGCTTCTCATCCAAGAAGCTTCTTCGGTTCTGCTCCAGAACTGAAGACTGCAGAATTGAAGAAGCTTCTTGGATGAGAAGTGAAACCTCTTCAAGGAAAAACAAAAGTCCAGTTGCCTTTTGAAAAAGCACCTTTGGGACAACCATGACCTGGATGACTGAGAATCTCCACAGACATTTAGCCTAGCTTCATGTTGTTTTAAAGATGCCATAATAGGCTGGATTTATCCAACATAAGCCATAAGCTTAGTACATAACCCACATTGGCTAGATTCACACAACCTACTAAATCAACCAGAATCAGCTCAACTCTTTTGAATCTGCTAGGAAAATTCCATGCCTCCCAAAAGTTCCACATTTTGAGGAAGGATGAAAGCTAGAAGGTGCTGCTTTTCTACGACAGCCCCAAATGCTTTGGAGAAGATGAGAAAATCTTTGGAAAAAATGTTAACAAGAGTTATTTTGGAGAGCATTCTCCTATGATTCAGCTTGGGCGGAGGAGTTATGATGTTTCTTGTCACTTTAGCTTTTTGTTTTATTATACACTAAGTAAGTTGTTGAGAGTTGTTAGATTATGGTGGGAACAAGTTTAATGAATCAATCAAAGAAGCCACATTATGCCTTAGGACATAGAATAACAGAGTTGGAAGGAACCTTGGAGGTCTTCTAGTCCAACCCCCTGCTCAGGCAGGAGACCCTATGCCATTTCGAACAAATGGTTGTCCAGTCTCTTTTTGAAAGCCTCCACTGACTCACAACTTTTGAAAGCAAACAAGTTCCATTGGTTGATTGGTGTCACCGTTAGAGTCTTACTATTGGGCCTATTGTGTAAAGAAGAAGGAACGATTATTTCCCTCTGTCCTTCGGTGGGGTGTGTATTAAACTGTCCTGGCTAAGAAATCAATCAATCCAAGGCACTTTATTTAAAACTGACTTGACCTGAACGTTCTTATTAATTGGCTTTTTTAAAAAAAAATTCCCAAGCTATCTTTTCACCAGCTTGAAATGTTTCAGACAAAATAGCAATAGCAATAGCAATAGCACTTAGACTTATATACTGCTTCACAGTGCTTTACAGCCCTCTCTAAGCGGTTCACAGAGTCAGCCTCTTGCCCCCAACAATCTGGGTCCTCATTTTACCCACCTCAGAAGGATGGAAGGCTGAGTCAACCTTGAGCCAGTGAGATTTGAACCGCTGAACTGCTAAACAGTCAGCTGAAGTAGCCTGCAGTACTGCACTCTAACCACTGCGCCACCTCGGCTCTTCTTTTTTAAAAGGGCTTAGAGCAGATTTACTTTTGAAAGAGATAGAATTTCTATTGGACCCTTGGTTTCACTGAGCCGAGGTGGCGCAGTGGTTAGAGTGCAGTACTGCAGGCTACTTCAGCTGACTGCTAGCTGCAGTTCGGCAGTTCAAATCTCACCGGCTCAAGGTTGACTCAGCCTTCCATCCTTCCGAGGTGGGTAAAATGAGGACCCAGATTGTTGGGGGCAATATGCTAACTCTGTGAACCGCTTAGAGAGGGCTGTAAAGCACTATGAAGCGGTATATAAGTCTAACTGCTATTGCTATTCTTTGAGATGAGCAAAGAACAGATGTACCTCTGGATTTCTTCTTGCAGTTTGTTTTGTTGTTTTGTTTTCTTTTCTTTTCTTTTCTTTTCTTTTCTTTTCTTTTCTTCTCTTTTCCACTAAAGAGCTTCTCCTCCCAGTTAAAGATGTAGAGTTCTGTTTGCGAAATGCATGTGTGACCCACACAGTGTTTCCCCTGGGTTTCTTTTCCTCCCGCAGGCCTTAATCTGTCTGGTAGACAAGAAATCAGGAGAGAAAAGCAAAACACGGCCCCGTTTTGTCAAACAAGATCAAGTATGCATTGCCCGTTTACGGACGGCAGGAACGATCTGCCTCGAGACATTCAAAGACTTCCCTCAAATGGGCCGCTTCACCTTAAGAGACGAAGGTAGGACAAGTATAAACTCGTTGTTTGGGAAGGGGGGGGGAGAGATCCAGATCTCTGAACTCTAGCACTTCAAATCTACATGTAGTCCTCGACTTACAACCATTCATTCAGTGACCTTTCAAAGTTGCAGGAAAGTGACTTGCAACCGGTTCTTGCCTAGGCTGAGACCACAATTCAACATCTCCTGATGATTGGCCCAAAGTCACCCAGCCGGCTTTCATGGCTACGGCGGGACTAGAAATCACAGTCTCCCAGTGATTGGCCCAAGTCACCCAGCTCATGCAAACTCTGGTTTCCACTCACAGTCTCCTGGTGATTGGGCCAAAGTCACCCAGCCGGTTTTCATAGCTAAGGCAGGACTAGAGCTCACAGTCTCCTGGTGATTGGCCCAAAGTCCACAAGCCAGCTTATATGGCTAAGGCAGGACTAGAACTCACAGTCTCCTGGGGATTGGCCCAAGTCACACAGCTGACTTCCATGTCTAAGGCAGGACTTGAACTCACAGTGTCTTGCTTTGTAGCCTGGTGCCTTAACCACTAGACCAAACCGGCTGCCATATTTTGCTTTACAGGTAGTCCTCAACTTACAACAGTTCGCTTAATGACTGTTTGAAGTTACAACGGCACTAAAAAAAAGTGACTTATGACCATTTTTCACACTTACGACCGTTGCAGCATCCCCAGGATCACGTGATTTACATTCGGATGCTTGGCAACTGACTCACATTTATGACGGTCGCGGTGTCCCGGGGTCACGTGATCCCCTTTTGCGACCTTCTGACAAGCAAAGTCCATGGGGAAACCAGATTCACTTAACCGTGTTACTAATTTAACAGCTGCAGCGATTCACTTAACAAAGGTGGCGAGAGTTGTAAAATGGGACAAAACTCATTTAGCAATAGCACTTAGACTTATATACCGCTTCACAGTGCTTTTACAGCCCTCTCTAAGCGGTCCCCAGAGTCAGCGTCTTGCCCCCAACAATCTGGGTCCTCGTTTTACCCACCTCGGAAGGATGGAAGGCTGAGTCCAACCTTGAGCCGGTGAGATTTGAACCACCGAACTGCAGCTAGCAGTCAGCTGAAGTAGCCCGCAGTGCTGCACTCTAACCACCGGGCCACCTGGGCTCTTTTTATTTAACGAATACCTCACTAAGCCACCTAAATTTTGGGCTCAGTAGGTTGAGGACCATCTGTATTTTATGTGAGACCTCCTAATGTTGTTTTCTGCCTTTTCCTTTTTTTAGGTAAAACCATTGCAATTGGTAAAGTTCTGAAATTGGTTCCAGAGAAGGACTAAGCATTGTTTTTGATAAGCCTGCACAAATACTGTAAGGAGGGGGGAAAAAAATGACTTTGCAGAGCCCTTAGTCCACATTGCCTTCTTTCTTTTCTTCCCCCCTGATAATCTCCGCCCTTCTCTTTCGCAAAGATGAGATTTCACAGCAAAGGTCCACATTATGTCAGCTTTCTCATATTGAGAGCTCTGCTATGCCACTGTGGAAGTTTTACCCTGAAAAGTTTCTTTTTTTTTTTTTTTTTTGGTTTTGTTTTTTTTTTTTTTTTTCTCATTTCATTACAGTTTATTATGAGATAAAAATACAAAAAGAAGCAAAAGTTAGAAAGCAAAGGGAAAGAAGAAGAGTGCAAAGAAAAAGAAAGAAAGAAAGAAAGAAAGAAAGAAAGAAAGAAAGAAAGAAAGAAAGAAAGAAAGAAAGATTTGGCAATAGCTTTGTAAAAGTGATGTGGACATAATCGCCTAGAATTATGAAGAAAAAAAAAATCTACAGGATTTCTGTTTAATTGTCCCCTCCCGTCAGATGGAAGCATTTTTCAAAGGCAGATCATTCAGGTGTGCATGCGTGCACATGTTACAAACACAACTACCATGTTAATAAACTCTCCAATTTGAAATCTTTTTTTTTTTTTTTTGGTATCTTAATTACTTTGGAATAACGTTTTTATCAGGATCTAATGCCTGCCGCATTCACTTTTAACCTGTAGAGCGATCTGAACATTTGATGATTTGGGGTTTTCTAAGGGGGGGGGAAACGGGTTCCTATCTTTGACAGATTCCCCAACTGTGTTTTAAATGAAGCAGTTAGACCAGTGTTTCTCAACCTTGGCAACTTTTAAATGCATGGACTTCAACTCCCAGAATTCCCCAGTAAGCATGGCAGGCTGAGGAATTCTAGGAGTTGAAGTCCACATATCTTAAAAGTTGCTGTGGTTGAGAAACACTGAATTAGATCATTGACAAAACTCGTATTAAAGTTTCCTTTGCCTTTTTTCTTTTCAGTGGTTCAAAACAGTCAAAATAGGTTCATGCAAATATGGTACTATTTCATTCGTGATGCATCAATATATCTCAAACTTAATTTGACACAAACATGCAGGCCCAGGGTAAAGTAAGATCTTCCAACTCTGTCCTGGAGAATATTATCATTATTATTATTATTATTATTATTATTATTTTCCTAGCAGCACAGGCTAGTGACTAAAACAAGTAGGACTGTTCTATCACAACTCTTGCAATAATTCTGGCGCATCACGTTCAGTACAAAAACTGAACTCGGGTGCCGGTTTAGGATTTTAAAGCTTCCTCTGCTACCTTTAACTTGGAAGCCTGGAGAATCTTTGTAGTTTTTCTTTTTCTTTCTTGAGAGAGGTTGATTTGAAGGGAAGGCGGTTGGGTAAGAGAGGTGTGTAACCCTCTTCGATCAGCAACTGGATGTTGTCTCGGTATTTGCCACCTTGTCCTCAAAAGCTGGGTCTTTTAAATCTGAGTATACTCAAGCAGAGTCTGTAAATGTTTGCCTATCAGGCAATGTGAGCTAGCTTCATCTTCCCCAAATGGTTCCCTGGAGATCTATCCAGGTTCCAGTTCTCAGCCGCTGGGCTTGAATTTTCTGAAAGCGACAGCCCCAACACAGCTTGTGGGCACTTGGTTGAGGAAATAAGGACCTACAAGGAAGCAAAGCTAGGACATGAATTGAGACTTGGTGTTTCTCAAACTTGGCAACCTGAACATATGTAGACTTCAACACCTGGAATTCTCCAGCCAGCATTCAATTCTGGGAGTTGAAATCCACACGTCTTCAAGTTGCCAAGTTTGAGAAACACTGCATTGGATAGTTGGTAAGACTAGGATACTAAGCCAGCATCACTACCATTGCTAGGAATATAAGCTGTAGGAGAATAACAAGTGGTGCTTAAAATCATTTAACTGCATTTCCTATTCTAGAATTCATTACAGAAGGCTGATTCTCTGTGGAGTTTCTCAGTCATCCAGGTCATGGTTGCCCCAAAGGTGCTTTTTCAAGAGGCAACTGGACTTTCTTGTTTTTCTTTGAAGACGTTTCGCTTCTGAGCCAAGAAGCTTCTTCAGCTCTGCGTGGACCTTTCAATTCCTTACCATCCACTCAGAGCTGAAGAAGCTTCTTGGATGAGAAGCGCAAAACATCTTCAAAGAAAAACAAAAAAGTCCAGTTGCCTCTTGAAAAAGCACCTTTGGGATTACAGAAGGCTGGTTTTCCAAATGCAAAGTTCAAAATGCTTTTCCATATTGGTTGGTATGTTCCAAGGAGAACATGCCCCATTTCTTTAAAAAAAAAAAAAAAGCAGTCACAGAACTGTTTCATTTTACACAGCTCTAAATTTAAAATGTTGCCCTCCCCCCCCCCTTTTTTTCCCCCCCTTTGTAACCGTGTCCATTTCACCTAAGGCTACATTGTACGGACGAAGCAAAGTTGACTGTCCTTCAAATTCATGACTACAGTTGTAGCTACCATAATGCATGAAAATTTAAATAAATTTTATTATGTCTGCAAATATCTGGGCTTTTATTTTTTTTTTTTTTTGCAGTAATATGAAAGTTTTTAAGTTATCGTACCTTTTTCAACAAAATTGTCTTTGGATCATTGCTTTTAAGTAGTAAACTAGGGGAAAGGGGTTTTTTTGTGTGTGTGTTTTTAAAGGCTAGGAGAGTTTAGACAGCATTCTACTATCTGGCATTCTTTGGCATGTTGTATTACTAACTGTATTTGGGCATAATCTTCCACACTTGAGCAAATGTTTCTGTGCAGAATTCCAGAACTTTAAAAGAGCCTGATGCTTACAGCATGCAGAAGAAAATGGGACAGTATACTGGTATCAAGCTAACAGTCCTGCCATCCCCCAATTCCAGCAAAACAGTAGGTCATTGAGAATTCTGTAAGCGTGCACTCCTAACGCACTTAGAGGATGCCTGAGTTTTTTTTATTTTTTATTTTAAAAAAGGCTGGGCTAGGCTAGCTGACATCTTGAACATATTTCAAAATTGGTCTAACTGGAGCAAAAAAGATCAGGTTCTTATAAAAAGGATCAGCTGGCTTTGTGCTCAAGGGAGACTAAAACTCAATTGTCTCCTGTTTCCTAGCCTGGTGCCTTCCTCTCTGCCCCGAGGTCTCAATAAATCTTTGTAAATTTTCTTTGCAAGATTTCTGGTTTGACATTGCCTCCTTCCTAGAACGGAAAGAGAAGGACTGGCCTCATAGCCACCACAGCTGACTTTAACGCCTCAGGTGGGACTAGAACCGACAGTCTTCCGATTTCTAGTCTAGTGCCTTAACTACCCCACGTCGTCTCTCACTCCCACTGCAGCAGAATTGACTGCGCAGCCACCTCACCTGACCCCCCTCAGCCCCATATGTGTGGGAGAAGGATGCTGCAAGATGACTTGGCTGTCTTCAGATTCTGTTCACCATAACCTTTATGACCCATGATGGCATTTCATTAATGAAATCCGGAGTGTTTGTTTAATAGAAAGATGAGAGATCAGCAAAATAAATTTGGCAAAGTGAGTTATGCTGATTGTTTCCTGGCTGAAGTGTTATTTCTAACCTTAGAGCACTTGATTCTTGAGGGTCCTGTCTCCCCTCTCCAGGTGTATTCTCCTGAAAGATGCGTTCTCAATCCCTTTCATTGGCAGAGTCACAGTGAGAAGCATCACTTAATGACCTTGGCTGGTTTTGAAAAACCTAAGCAGGGTCACAACTGCTTGGCATTTGGAGTGAAAAGATACTGTCAGAATGTATTGTGCCATACGCCAGGGGTGAAATTCAAAAATTTTCCCTGCCGGTTCTGTGGGCATGGCAGGGGAAGGATACTGTAAAATCCCCATTCCCTCCCCACTCCAGGGGAAGGATACTGTAAAATCCCCATTCCCTCCCCACTCCTGGGGGAAGGATACTGTAAAATCCCCATTTCCTCCCCACTCCAGGGGAAGGATACTGCAAAATCTCCATTCCCACCCCACTCTGGGGCCAGCCAGAGGTGGTATTTGCCAGTTCTCCGAACTACTCAAAATTTCCGCTACCGGTTCTCCAGAACCTGCTGAATTTCACCCCTGCCATACGCTAAATAAATAAACTTTGTATTGCAATCTCTTGGGGGTCACCAGCAAATTTTGGGGGTTGTGAGTCAGATTTGGAGGAGATACACAGAGTCAAAACTGGAGTCCAATTTAATACAGTTCCTCCTTTCCCTGGAAAAGCCAGCTGGTCACCTGCAAACTGCATGCTGGCTGGGGAATCCTGGGACTTGAAGTCCACAAAAGTTGCCAAGTTTGAGAAACAATGACTGTCAAGGTTAAACTTGACCCATCCTGGCTGGGAATGGATGTGCAATAGTCTATGACACTCCGCCTTTGGGGGGGGGACTTTTATATAGGGTGCCCCCAATAAAATCCAGATTTATTTTTTTGTATTGTCTTTTTTTTCCCGTGCTTGCTCCCAAAATCGGGCATATATGCCCAAGCAAACTCGGAAGTCCTGATCCTATCGGCCTCTCTATATTTTCCGGTTTCATATCTCTGATGATTCGACGGTTTCAAGATCGGAAGTCCGCGCGCGCTCCGCTCCTTTTGCCCTACCTCTATGGTGCCTTTCCGCTCCTCTCGCAAGATAAGGGGAGGCGCCTTCTGATTGCGTCACGGCGCGGCGTCGCGCGGAGAGGCCTGCCCCACGTGGAAGGAGAAGCATGGAGGCGAAGGTAGAAGCGGTGGCTCTGCGTTTGGACCAAAGCCAGGTGAGGCGGCGGATTGAGGGAAGGGACCCCCCCCCAATGTACACCTGGGCGCTGCCTTTCCGCGGGCGGTGTGGTTACTAGGAGTTGCGTTCCCACGACACGCGGACCGCCCCGGTGTGGGTGCGTTGCCCATTGAACCCCATTGCCTGGGTACGCACTGCCTCCTGTTAACATCACCGCAGGGAGTCGGGCGGCATCTACATTTAGTACATGATTGTTGTTATTCTTAATATTATTGGGTGCTTTCGGCTTAGTCTTGTACTAGTCTAGGCATGGCTAGTAAAGAGAAGGACCAGGGGAGACATGATAGCAGTGTTCCAATATTTGAAGGGCTGCCACAGAGAGGAAGGGGGTCAAGCTATTTTCCAAGGCACCCAAAGGCCAGACAAGGAATAATGGATGGAAACTGAACAAGGAGAGATTCAACTTAGAAATAAGGAGGAATTTTCTGACAGTGAGAACAATCAACCCATGGAACAGAAATTGCCTTCAGGAGTTGTGGGAGCTTCATCACTGGAGGCTTTCAGGAAGAGACCGGACTGCCATCTGTCAGAAATGGTGTAGGGTCTCCTGCTTGGGCAGGGGGTTGGACTAGATGACCTACAAGGTCCCTTCCAACCTTGTTAATCTGTTAAAACATCTGTTAGTCTTGACTCCTGGCGATTGCCTGATCAAATCTCTGCAGTTTTCCTGGCAAGGTGTTTTTCAACTGTGGTTTGGCCATTGCTTCCTTCCTAGGGCTGAGAAAGAGAGACTGGCCCAAAGTTGGTTTTTGAGTGACTGACCCAGATGGCTTTTGTGGCTAAAGCAAGACTAGAACTCACAGTCTCCCGCTTTCTAGTCTGGTGCCTTAACTACTAGACTAAAATTGCTCTAAATTTTGCATTTTTTAAATCCAGCCTTTATTATTTTTACAAATAACTCAAGGTGGGCAAATATACCTAAAGCTCCTTCCTCCTCTTATTTTCACCACAACAACCCTATGGTTAGGGTTAGGCTGACTGAGAGAGGAACTGGCCCAAAGCTGATTTCTCATAGCTAAGGTGGGACTAGAACTCAGCCCCCCTTCCCCCCCCCACCCAGTTTCTAGCCTGGCACTTTAACTTCCACCCCAATTGACTAGCTGTCCATCCATCCTGACAGTTTGCTTAGTAAGATTTTTAGAAGTGGTAGGCCCTTGCTTTTTTCCCCAAGGCTGAAAGAGGAACTGGCCCAAGGATACTAAGAGATGGCTTCATGTCTTAGGCTGGACTAGAACTCTTGGGTTTCTTGCCCGATTCTTTAACCACCACAGAGAAATCTTATACTGTACTACAATCCCCCAACCTGTGACTCTTGGGTACTAGATTATATTGCCTTTGATTGCCAACCTGTTTGGCTAATTTGATTAAGGACTGTGGGAACACGTCTGGATTAAAGTGTTGTGTTTGGCTTTGAGACATGGAGATTCTATGAGTGATCATTTTTGTTCTAGATCAAAAAAGCCACTCAAGCATTACTTGCATATATCACGAACAAACAGAAGTCCGGAGACAAAGTGCTGTTGGATGTAGACCAGAATGTCTTTTTGATGATTACCGTCTGGAAAATCCCACCAAATGAGCAAGTAATCAAAATGTAAGGCTACCTCTGTATTTTAGTTGTGCTTTTCCACCCCAGTGAAATGCTATCCACAATTGGGCATAACTAGGAAGATTGGAAACTTAAGATGCAGCAAGAAATAAGACCAGTTCAAAAACAGAGTTCTTATATGTAGAGCAGGAGTGTCCAACCTTGGCAACTTTAAGACCTGTGAACTTCATCTCCCAGAATTCATCATGACCAGCTGAAGAATTCTGAGAGTTGAAGTCCACAGCTCTTAAAAGTTGCCAAGATTGGACAGCCCTGATGTTGAATAAAGATCGACAATATAGGTAGTCTTCAGCTTACGACCACATTGAGCGCAAAATTTATATTGCTAAGTGAGACAGTTAAGTGAGTTTTGCCCCATTTTACAACCTTTCTTGCCATCGTAGCTCATTGAATCACTGCAGTTGTTAAGTGAATCTGGCTTCCCCGTCGACTTTGCTTGTCAAAAGGTCGCAAAACGCGATTGCATGACTTTGCAGCCGTCATAAATGAGTCTGTTGCCAAGCATTTGAATT
The DNA here is from genome assembly GCA_003457575.1 of Thermophis baileyi. Lineage (NCBI taxonomy): Eukaryota > Metazoa > Chordata > Lepidosauria > Squamata > Dipsadidae > Thermophis > Thermophis baileyi. The sequence goes on from QLTV01012196.1 coordinate 1,290,756, forward strand.
TGGATCACATGACCATGGGGATGCTGCAACAGTCGTGTGTAAAAAGTGTGCCATCATAATTAGAATCAAGATAGAATCAAGATCACGTGAAGTGTTAATACCACTTTATAAGGCCTTGGTAAGGCCACACTTGGAATACTGCATCCAGTTTTGGTCGCCACAATGTAAGAAAGATGTTGAGACTCTAGAAAGAGTGCAGAGAAGAGCAACAAAGATGATTAGGGGACTGGAGGCTAAAACATGAAGAACGGTTGCAGGAACTGGGTATGTCTAGTTTAATTAAAAGAAGGACTAGGGGAGACATGATAGCAGTGTTCCAATATCTCAGGGGATGCCACAAAGGAGAGGGAGTCAAACGATTCTCCAGACCAGAAGCAATGGGTGGAAACTCATCAAGGAGAGAAGCAACTTAGAACTAAGGAGAAATTGCCTGACAGTTAGAACAATTAATCAGTGGAACAGCTTGCCTCCAGATGTTGTGAATGCTCCAACACTGGAAGTTTTTAAGAAGATGTTGGATAACCATTTGAGTGAAGTGGTGTAGAGTTTCCTGCCTAAGCAGGGGGTTGGACTAGAAGACCTCCTAGGTCCCTTCCAATTCTGTTATTCTAATTTCAAACAGTCACTAAACTAACTGCTGTAAGTTGAGGACTACCTGTAATTGCATCTTCTTAGCAACCCCACAGCTGTTGCTTTGCTGAAGCCTGCGGTCTGTTTGGTGTTCTAGAAACCTGCCTCATAGCATTCTGCCGGACACCTCTGAGGTTTGCCTCTTTACAAAAGACGAACCTGGCTTAACAGCGGAACAGACTGAGAACTTGTACAAGAAGCTGTTGGACCAACATGGAATCACATCCATCACTGAGGTATGAAACGTTTGGTGAAAGCTATGCTTTTTCCTTTAACTGCTCTGTCCATTTTGGGAAAGGAGCAAAATAATGGGCTCGTCCAAAGACTGTGCCCACAAGAGTTTCTTTAAAAATGTAATTATGGCTTGCTGAATAAACCACAGTTGCACTGTCTATGGAGATTCTCTGTCATCCAGGCCATGGTTGTCCCAAAGGTGCTTTTTCAAGAGGCAACTGGACTTTCTGGTTTTTCTTTAAAGATGTTTCGCTTCTCATCCAAGAAAGCTTCTTCAGCTCTGAAGAAGCTCTGAGCTTTAGAAGCTTCTTGGATGAGAAGCGAAACGTCTTCGAAGAGAAACCAGAAAGTCCAGTTGCCTCTTGAAAAAAGCACCTTTGGGACAGGGTTGCATTGGTTGGTGTGATTTGTTTGGTTTTTAGCTTGCTTTATACAAATAATCCTTGACTTATTAAATTTATATGCTACCCATCTTGAGTGTCAAGCAAGTCTGGGTGGTTGACAAAGATCATAAAAACAAAGGTGCATTAAAACATTATTAAATAAGCAGGGATGAAATAGACTTGCATCCATTCATTCATGCAGTTGTGTCAGCCCTGAAATAAATGAAATGCATGCTGTGTAACCAGGAAGCTGTAGGAACAGGGGTTCTCAGTGTTGTCTGTCCCCTTCTGTTTTTCGCAGGTCATCTCTTACAAAACGTTCAAAACTGAATACAAGCCCTTTGAAGCAAAACGCCGCCTCCTGAACCGGTTTGCTCTTTTCTTGTCCGATGATCGTATTCGAAGATTGCTGCCTTCGCAGATGGGAAAACATTTCTATCAGCGTAAAAAGTAAAAATCCCTGGCCTCATTTTTATTTATCAAATTTATCTAGCCACCCATCTCAGAAAAAAATGACTCTGGGCAGCTTACCGTGAAACACGCTTACTTAGATATTTAAAACTTATCAAAAAGTCAACGTTAAAGAAATAGAATGTAATTAAAATTAAAAATAGACAAACCCCAGCTAGAGAGAGAATGAGTCTGTCCGTCATCAATACAGGTAGTCCTCAACTTACGGCCACAATTGAGCTCAACATTTCTGAGAAATTTGTTAAGTGAGTGTTGAGTCATTTTATGCCTTTTCTCGCCATATTTGTTAAGTGAATCATTGCAGTTCTTAATTGAGTAACGTGGCTGTTAAGTGAATCCGGCTTCCCCATTGACTTTGCTTATCAGAAGGTCGCAAAAGGGGATCACGTGACCCCCCGGGATACTGCGACCGTCATAAATATGAAACAGTTGCCAAGCTTTTGAATTTTGATCACGTGACTATGGGGAGGCTGCAAGGATCATAAGTGTGAAAAATGGTCATAAGTCACTTATTTCAGTGCCGTTGCAGCTTCAAATGGTCACTAAGTGAACTGTTGTAAGTCAAGGACTACCTGTAATGGTGCCATCTAAATATGGCTCCGTTCCTTAGGACTCCCATGCAGACATAACCAGGTTCTAAGGGCTTTCTGGAAGATCAAAAGGAAGGAGCTTGCTTAATTTTATGTTCTTTTGCTCCGTTTTCCTTTCTGATGGCCTTCCTTGGCCTTGGGGGCCTTTAGATATGTTGAGTTACATTCCCCATCATCCCCCAACTGGGGTAATTTGGTTTGGCCCATTATGTAGCCGCTGAATTTAAAGCAGTGGAAATCTCACTTCCTACCCTCTCTCTCCAATACCAGGGCACCTCTCTGCGTGGACTTGAAAGCCAAGGACCTAGCTAAGGAAATCCACAAACGCATCCACGGAACAATTCTCCCAGTCACTAACAAGGGCAGTTGCTAGTAAGTATCTTGACTTGCAGCTCTCTAGTGCTGGGGGGCGGCAGAGTGGCTCAGCGGTTAAGATGTTGGGCTGGAAAGCCGGCAGACCAGGTTCGAAACCTAGCACCATGTGATGGGGTGAGCTCCCTTCCTTGCTCCAGCTCTAGCAGCTCGAAAGCATGGAGATGCGAGTAGATAAATGGATAGCAATAGCCCTTAGACTTATATACCGCTTCACAGAGCTTTCCAGCCCTCTCTAAGCGGTTTATAGAGTCAGCCTATTGCCCCCAACAATCTGGGTCCTCATTTTACCGACCTCGGAAGGATGGAAGACTGAGTCAACCTTGGGCCTGTGGGACTCGAACTGCTGGCAGCTGGCAGAATTAGCCTGCAATACTGCATTCTAACCACTGCGCCACCACAGCTCTTTGGGAACCACTTCATTGGGAAGGTAACAGCGCTCCATGACGTCATGCTGGCTCCATGACCATGGAAATGTTTTCAGGCTCAATGGCTTGAAACAGAGATGAGCACCAGCCCGTATAGTCTGCAACGACCAGTGGAGTAAAATCCGCACGGAATTCTTTACCTTTTTTACTCTACTCCAGGTGTTCTGAGCAGTTTAGAGGGAAATGGCAGGCAAGCCAAGAGGACTACCAAAAAAAGGGGGGGGAATGGGGAATCTTATGATGCGATGATGGTGAGGTTAAGCTTTTTGTGAAGGGCGGGCAGTTTGTAGGTCATCCGTAGAACACAGACCTCAATCCCCTTTCTTTGTGCTTCCAAGAATACCTCAAGATGATGCTACTGTAACCTAACAGGAAAACTTTCTGGATTTCTTTCAGCATGGTTCGCATTGGGCACAGCAGCATGGAGGCGTCAGAGATCACTGAAAACGTTATAGCAGCTGCCAAAGCAATAGCTATCAAAGCTCCACAGGTAAGGGTGTTTGGTGATGTAGGGGCAGAGCTGGGAGGGTGGGGGGAGTTAAACGAATCATCAGCCTAGAATTGTTAGGTTCCCACAAATGGTCTAAGTCCAACCCCTCTTGAATTCTGTTGACCCTTATCTGGTCCCAATTTAGTGCTGAACTTGAGTTGACTAGATTCTTGGGTATAGGCTTAAACAATAAATCATCTGAGCTGCAATGTAACATACGGCCCTGATCCTTTGCACCTGATAGTGAACTAGTAAGTTTCAGACAGACTCTGTACAGGTAGTTGTTGACTTACGACCAATCACTTAGCAACTATTCAAAGTTACGACAGACCCAGGGGTGAAATGCTCCCGGTTCAGGCGTGCCTGCCGGTCGCCGGAGAGCCAGAAGTGACGGCAGTGCTAGGCTTCACCCACCCGCCCGGATGCCGCCATTTGGGTTCTTTTACCCTCTGCGCATGCGCAGAACGCTTTGCACATGCGCAGAGGGTAAAAGAACCCAAATGGCGGCATCCGGGTGGGTAGGCGAAGCCTAGCGCTGCCGTCGCTATTGGCTCTCCGATGACCGGCAGGCATGCCCGAACCGGGAGCATTTCACCCCTGGACAGACCCCTCCCCCAAAAGCTACTTACAATCGAGTTCCGATGACTGCACACACACCCATGGTCATATGACTGCATTTCGGGTGCTAAATGACCAACTCACCTTTACAGCCGGTTGCAGTGGTCATTTGATCACAATTTATGTTTTTTGCCGGTTTCCAGCAAAACCGCCCATTGGAATACATTGATTCGCTTAATGACTGCAGCATTCAATTTCAGGTCCCATTACAGTTATAAGTCAAGGACTAGCTGTACCTGCTTCCTTGGAGGTGTACAGTAGACATATGTCAAATTTGGCAAATGGGGGATGAAATGTTCCATGGGAGGACTGGAAGATGTTCCCAAAAAGACCTCCAGAAGTTTCTTCATGTTGGCTGGGGAATTCTGGGAGTTGAAGTCCACCCATCTTCAAATTGCCAAGATTGGGAAGCATTACTACAAATCATACTATTGAAAGACCACTGAAGTAGGGGGGAAACCCCATTCATCATAGTGGGGCTCCCTCCTCAGGATTCCGTTTCAAAATTCTCAAAGCAATTTGACGGGATTTATTTTTTGGCTTCTCTCTTTTGTTTGCTCGCCTTACGACACTACAGATATTTCTTTCATCCTCCTTATGTTGCTCCAGATCTGGAAAAGCGTGAAAGTTCTTCACCTCAAAACCAGCAAATCAATTGCACTTCCTGTCTTTCACTCTGCTCTCCAAGGTGAGGCTGGTGTTCAGAAAAAGGAAGGCGCTGAAAACCAACAGGTGAGATTCTGAGTGGCACAGCCAGCAGACGGATTGGGTGTTCCCCATACGTTGTATGCCAAAATCTCTATTTAGGCAGGCGTTTTAATGGGAATCCCAGTCCTGTAGTCGTTTGGCCCGTGTTTAGCAGCAATCCGGGTTCCTGCTTAGATACAGATACAGAGTTGGAAGGGACCTTGTAGATCATCTAGTCCAACCCCCTGCCCAAACAGCAGACCCTACCCTTCACCGTGGCAGTCCACTGTCTTCTTGAAAGCTTCCAGTGATGAAGCTCCCACAACTTCCGAAGGCAACTTTTGTTCCATTGGTTGATTGTTCTCCCTATCATAAAATTCCTCCTTATTTCCAGGTTGAATCTCTCCTTGTTCAGTTTCCATCCATTATTCCTTGTCTGGCCTTCAGGTGCTTTGGAAAATAGCTTGACCCCTTCCTCTCTGTGGCAGCCCCTCAAATATTGGAAGACTGCTATCCTGTCTCCCCTGGTCCTTCTCTTCACTAGACTAGCCATGCCCAGTTCCTGCAACCGTTCATCGTATGTTTTAGCGTCCAGTCCCCTAATCATCTTGGTTGCTCTTCTCTGCACTCTTTCTAGAGTCAAAACATCTTGTAATATGTTTGTAGCTTGTAAGTCTATTTTTAATAGTGGCAAATATCTGTAGCTCAGGTATAGGATGAGGGTGAAGGTTCATTCTCCAAGCTTGTGGGTTGGTTTCCAAACCTTTTGTTACCAGGCTAGGTAACATCTTCAATGAGGTTTAGGGGATGTCACTGTTCTTCTGTTTATAAGGGCTTCGCGTGATAGATCTCGTGATAGACGTGGGTATGTCAAGTGAGGGTCTTGGGATGGATCAGGTGTGAGTCATCAGTGAGAGTCTTGCCATGGGTCTTGTGATAGGGAGGTTACCTCAGGTCAGGGTCATTGGGAGGTGAACTGCTGTGGGGAAAGTTGTGTGGGTTGGTTGAGGGTCGGTGCTGTCTCTGGTTGGCTGTGTGGTTGAATTGGATTCTGAGGGGTTCATAGGCTGGTTGTAGGTCAGTGTGTCTGTTGATGGGATTGCTTGTGGAGGGCCAGGCTTCGATGAACTCACGAGCGTGGCGGGTGGTAGCGTGGCCGATGATTTTTGTGTTGCTCCAATTGAACTTAGAAAAACACCGACAATGACATTCCCTAAACTCTGCTGAAGACGTTACCTAGCCTGGTAACGAAACGTTTGGAAACCAACCCAGAAGCTCGGAGAACGAACCTTCCACCTCGCTGTTTTTAATGTGCTGATTTGAGTTATTTATGATGAAATGCGAGAGCTTAGTAATATTTCCTTGCCATTACCATCGACGGTTAGGTGCAGATATCCTTAGAAATCATCTAAATCAGTGGTTCTCAACCTGTGGTCCGTGGAGGGGCCACGATGGCATCACAGGGCATCTGTGAAAGCTTGAAGAAATGTTATGATTTAAATACTGAGTTAAGTCTTGGGGATCCATGGGCACAAAAGGTATTTAAAGGGGGTCCATGGTGAAAAAAAGGTTGGGAACCAATGATCTAAACACTTAACAACCAGTCAAATGGGGAAGGTATCACAGTAGAAAGGTTGTCTTGAAGCAAAAGTCAAAATATATTTGTTTAGCACGATGCCCACCTTAAAACAAGGTGAGCAATTGTTAAGGAGCCCAATTTCTCCTTTTTTTTTTTTTTTAAGACTGTGCAGAGAGAGAAAAAGAAAAGCAAGGCTAAACCGAAGACCACAGATCAGATGGGCACAAAAGACGACACGAGTGGGACTCTAGAAGCTGACGTGCCTAAAACAGACGGGCTGGAACCTTCTGCCCTGAAATCAAAAGAAGAAGAGGAAGAAATTCCACAACTGGTTCCTATTGAAACTCAGCCGTCTGAGAAAAAAGATCAGGTATTTATTTCACCTTAAGTTGGATTGTGTCCAAAAAAAAAAAAAACTGATTTCCTCCACACAGAAAACAACGTAAAGCTTCTCGATTTTGTGAAGCATCTCTCGACCTTCGCAACTTTGGACCAACTCCCAGAATTCCCCAGCCAGCTTTTCTCTGAATGTGTCTTTCTGTCTTGGTTTTCCCTTTTGGCAAATAGGTGGCCAAGCTGAGGTTGGGTGCAAAAACACAGCTGGAGACGGGCTCTCCGAAACTCCGTAGCAAAAGGAAGGCCGAGATTCCCGTTTCGCAGCCAGAAACACCTGCAGAGGCTTCAGCCTTAGAGAAATCAAACCAACAGAGGCCTGGTCGAAAATGCAAGATGGCCAAGCAAGAGCTTTTGGAAAAGACGCAGAGCAAGGATGCCCAGCACCTCTTGGCAAAACCAATTGTGGCTCCAAAAAGGCTAAAAGCTCCTAAATCAGACAAGAAACCTAAAGCTCCCAAACGGGACCTGAGAAAAATGAAAGTGCCGCTGTCCCTTTGAGCAGAGGAAGAAAATGGTCTATTTTCATATCAAGATCAAAGGAAGGTTGGCAGAGAAGACATTTATTCAATGCTGGTTCACTTGTAAAACATCCTGTATTTTGTTTTTCATTGCGGGAATAAAACAATGTCCTATTTTATTCTGTTCTCCGAAGCTGAATTTTCCAAAGAGCTGTGTTTTCCGTCTGGACTTAGATATGAATGTGACAATCTAATTTTGTATATAATAATATTTCAGAATTAGCGTCTATGGAGATTCTCAGTCATCCAGGTCATGGTTGTCCCAAAGGTGCTTTTTTTCAAGAGGCAACTCTTGTTTTTCTTTGAAGACATTTCGCTTCTCATCCAAGAAGCTTCTTCGGCTCTGACACTTGCAGACAGTATAAATCCTTCCGTTCCCCACCATCCAGTCAGAGCTGAAGAAGCTTCTTGGATGAGAAGCGAAACGTCTTCAAAGAAAAAAACAAGAGTTGCCTCTTGAAAAAAAGCACCTTTGGGACATTTCAGAATTAGCAGCAGCTTCACAAATTTGGACCCTCAGACCAACATGTATATATATATATATATAAAACGTCTTTTATCTTTCTCAAGCTGCTGACCTTCAGGGTAAAAGAAAGGCATGCTCAACCGTCTTTCTCTCTCATCATTTTTAGAATTTGGTAAATGTAAAAAATCTACGGTGCTGCACAACGTACAACTTTTCCGTACAAGGACACAGGCTTGAGTTTTTTGGGTTGTTGTTTTTTTTTAAACTTGGTAGCCAACTAGGTGAGAAAGGGGCATGTCTCTGCATGTGGCCCTGCCTCAGCCCAGGTGAGTGCTCCAGGTGTGAAGTGTTCCATCATCATCTTAGTGGCCAGCTGGAGGAGGGAGGGTGTCTTTAGAATAGAATAGAATAGAATAGAATAGAATAGAATAGAANTGGTTATAGAAAAGAATAGAATAGAATTATTTATTGGCCAAGTGTGATTGGACACACAAGGAATTTGTCATTGGTGCATATGCTCTCGGTGTACATAAAAGACAAGATACATTCGTCAAGAATCATGAGGTACAACACTTAATGATTGTCATAGGGTACAAATAAGCAATCAGGAAACAATATTAATATAAATCATAAGGATACAAGCAACAAGTTACAGTCATACAGTCATAAGTGGGGGGAGATGGGTGATAGGAACGATGAGAAGACAGGTGTGAGGAGCATGGACCTCCCTCGGCCCAAAAGCTGCAGGTGTGACAGGGCATATCCTATCTCTGTCTCAGTAACCAACCAGGTGAGAAGGGGGCATGTCTTTGTGGGTGTGGAAGGGCATGGCCCTGCTTCAGCTCAAGTGATGGTCCAGGCATGAATGGGCATGTTCCATCTCAGTGGCTAAGTAGGATAGAAGGGGGTGCCCCCCCCCTGCAGGTCTGGTGCTTCAAGCATGAGTCGGTGCCTCCCACTCCCATCTTCCTGGCCGACTAGGCAAGCGGGGCTTCCAGGAGTCCCAAAGGTTCTTTTTTTCAGGAGGCAACTGGACTTTCTTGGTTTTTCTTTGAAGACACTTTCGCTTCTCATCCAAGAAGCTTCTGACTGGATGGTGGGGAATGGAAGGATTTATACTCCTTGCAGACAGCTGATCATTTGCATTCTTTTTAGAGGGTCGTTCAAGGCCTCCGGGTCACCTGAGTAGTGCAAATGGTTCCTGTGTAGTCAGCAATTTTTCTGGAAATCCATTCATACTCTCACACCATTTGAAGGATGTTCGTCCCAAATTGCATAGCTAAAAGACTGTGGAGATTCTCCATCGTCCAGGTCATGGTTGTCCCAAAGGTGCTTTTTCAAGAGGCAAACGGACTTTCTGGGTTGTTTTTTTTTGAAGACGTTTCGCTTCTCATCCAAGCAGCTTCTTCAGCTCTGACTGGATGGTGGGGAATGGAAGGATTTATACTCCTTGCAGACAGCTGGTCATTTGCATCCTTTTTGGTGTAGAGAGTCATGGTTGTCCCAAAGGTGCTTTTTCAGGAGGCAACTGGTAACACAACCCTTGCTGCAGATTATTCAGTAGGACACAGCTAAATGATTTGTTTAAATCATGATGATGATGTTCGTCCGTCGTGTTTGAAGAGGACCTTGACATCTTAACGGGTTGTGGGCTGTCCACGGTGTGTCCGCAGGTGGCTGGTAAGGCCTATATGGGCACGGAATGTTCTGCCACATATAGGGCAGACATGTGTGGGCACCATTGTTGCAGCATTTGCAGCTCTGGCTTTGCGGAGTGCTCGCTTCTCTTGTGCTGTGGTTGTTGTTCTGTCTTCAAATGTCTGGCAGCCTTGGTGGATCAGCGTGCGCCATGTCGATCGATCTTGTACCAGGGTTTCCCAGGAGGTGGTGTCGATGTCCAGGTAGTGTCGATGTTTAAATTGTAGCTAGACTATAATAAGGGTAACACATATTTAAGTTTACATATCCTAACAGCAGCCAGGATTGTATATGCACAATACTGGAAAAATCCAGAAACCCCTACAGATGATATTATAATTTTAAAAAAAAAACCTCTGGAATGTGCAGAAATGGATAGGTTAACCCTAAAAATCAAAGGAAAAGAATCCTCGGAATATTTTATAACATGGGAACTATTCTATAAATGGTTGTGACATACTGAGGTTAGAGGAGTGGAATTATGTGACATATGGATTACATGAGAAAGAAAAACAGATGAGTAAATATTTTGATGGTTATGTAACCGACACTATAATGGAAGATAGTATACTTTTCAATAACAATTGATATTATCACATGTATGTTTATGTATATGTGATTATAATGATTATGATGATGTTTATATGTTAACACTTTGGACACCTAGAAAACACACTGTTCAACATAGAAATGGAATACGTGATATAAAACAATAAAAATGTTTAATAAATCATAGCTGCACAACGAAGAAGAAGCTGAAGAAGCTTCTTGGCTGAGAAGCGAAACGTCTTCAAAAGAAAAAAGTCTCCTTGGGGGGGGGTGGGAAGCAACTTTTGGGACTTTTATAGAGTCGTCGAGGGATTTCCAGGGGCGCCTGGCGCAGTGGCCCCCGATGACGCAAGCCCCTCCGCCCACGGAGTAGGGTGGGTGTGTGGGGGGTCTCCCTCCCCGGGCGCCCCCAGCCCCGGGCGCCTGCAAGAGCGGGATGGCGACGGAGGTTCCCCGGCGCAAGCGGAGCCGCTGCCGGTGCGCGCTGGGGCTGGCGCTCTTCTTCGACGCGCTGGGCTTGGCGGGGCTGCTGGTGGGCGGCATGCTGGAGACGGAGGTCTCCGACCTGCTCATCTACCTGGGCGGCGTGGGCGTCTTCTTCAGCCTGCCCTGGTGGGTCTTCTGGCACGTGGGCAACCTGGAGGTGCCGCACGACGAGCTGCGGGACGACGTGGGGCTCGGCTGGCGAAGCGGCGACGCCTGGAGCCTGGAGAGCTGGCGCGCCCGGCGTTTGGCTCTCCTCGCCCGCGCCTTCAGCGGCCACTTCTCGCTGCCTTCCGCCTCCCCCTCCCCCTCCGTCCCGTCCCAGGTCGGCCGCCCCCGCGCCCACTTCGCCGCTTCCACCACCACCAGCAGCAGCAACATCATCAGCCGCTCCAGCGAGGCGGAGAAGCTGCAGCGGCCGTCCCAGGTCCAGGACGGGGCATCCGACACGGCCCTTGAAAGATCGAGGCCGCCCTCTTCCAAGCCCGCCTTCTCCTTCAACAGCGTTGGCACACCAGCCCCGCAGGGTAGGTCACAATGACTGCCTGCTTGGCTGGTTGGACAGGATCTGCCTTTTGCCCATGGCGCTCAGCCCTGGCTTGCCCATCAAATCAAAGAAGCCCTTAAGTTGAAGGACTTGTCAAAGACTAGGCAGAAGAGCCAGTGTAGTGGTGTAGGTTATAAAATTCCAGGTTGGAAGCCAGGAGGTGGTGAGTTCTAGTTCCACCAAAGCCAGCTGGGTGACTTTGGACCAATCAGCAGGAGACAGTGAGTTCTAGTTCCACTAAAGCCAGCTAGGTGACTGGCCAATCACCAGGAGACTATGAGTTCTAGTCCCACCTTAAGCCATGAATGCCAGCTGGTGTGACTTTGGGCCAATCACCAGAAGACAGGAAGTTCTAGTCCCGCCTTAGCCATGAATAGCAATAGCAATAGCAATAGCACTTAGACTTATATACTGCTTCACAGTGCTTTACAGCCCTCTCTAAGCGGTTCACAGAGTCAGCATCTTGCCCCCAACAATCTGGGTCCTCATTTTACCCACCTCGGAAAGATGGAAGGCTGAGTCAACCTTGAGCCTGGTGAGATTCGATCTGCCAAACTGCTGGCAGCCGATGATCAGCAGAAATAACCTGCAGTACTGCACTCTAACCACTGTGCCACCGCGGCTCTTAGGTATGTTTGCTGCCTTGAGTTATTAATAAAAATGATAAAGGTTTATGATAAATCTCATAAATGTCGAAGAGGGGCCAGTTTGTAGCAGATCACTTCTGCATTCGATCTCGGGATCCTCGTCCAAGCCTTTCCAACTTTGTTCATTTCATAACTACTTTACTAAGTAGTTTCTTTCCAAGAAGAGTAGTAGAAGTAACCAGTGGAATTTATTTTCTTTTCCAGATTCGCTTGGAAGTACTCATAGTACCCAAGAACATGGAACACAAACAAGTATCTTCAAAATCACTGGATGGCACAAAACGATCTAAACACGATTACCCTCTCTGAAACAGTTTATAACACCCTGGAAACACCGTTTATGCCTCCCAGAGACAGTCAAACAGTATCATAAAAGGACTGTGCTCAGTTACTGAAGTGAAAGTTAATTTGTGGGCCTGGACAAGGTTGATGTCTCTTACATAACAGGTGGAACCAGCATTAGGGCCTCCGAACTTAAAATAAAAATTTAAAGTAAACATAGTCACCAGAATTGCCAAGTTACTCATCATCTTGAAGCTAAAGTCAAAAACTCTGTAATAAACTCCCTTCAGTGCCCAACAACACATTAAAAAGTTTTACTGACGGTTGAGTTACCCTGAGATATTGGATCCAAATTGAAGGGGGTTTGAATTGGATCCAAATTGAAGGGGGTTGAAGGTGGATCCCCCTTGGAATCCACTGACCTGAGATCCATGCTTGACTTGTACTGCGCATGTTTAAACGGAAACTTAAAATCGGCGACTATAAATCAGCCCCTGAGGATTTTTTAAAAGGTCACACCAGGGTCTTTCCAATTCTCATTGTTTTCTTAATTTTGCAGTGGAAACTTTTGACTATTTGCCATACATTGCATTGATTTGTAAACATATACTTATCTTTCCTTTTTTTGGGGGGGGGGGGGGAAAGTGGTTTAAAAAAAACCAGAAAAATTTAAAAAAAAATATAAAAAAAAAAAAATAAATATTAAAAAAAAAACAAATATAAAAAAATTTATAAAAAAAAAAAAAAAAAAGAAATAAAAAAAAAAAAAAAAAAAAAAAAAAAAAAAAAAAAAGCAACACCATGGAAAACTTGAAGCTTTTGATTATTTGCACTCTATTGCATTTATTTCTAAAAGAAAAATCCGGGTTTTTTTTTTTTTTTTTTTTTTTTTTTTTTTTTTTTTTTTTCTAAAAAACGGAAAGCGGAAACATTAAGAATGTCATATAATTCTTTTTCATTTTATTGACATTCCCACTATATAGAACGTCTATGGAGAGTCTCATATTCGTTTTATTCCCATCTGGTATAAAATCCCTGCGGACAGTCCCCGCCCCCTTTTCTGCGCAGGCGCCTCGGGAGATTCCAGCCAACGCGGCGTTCGATCGCGAGCCGGAAGAGGCGGTGCGCGGGTGGGCCCCTCTTCCTCCTTCGGGAGCCGGGCGGAAGCGGCCTTTCGCTTCCGGTGTCGGGCGGAAGCTGCGGCGGCTGCGTGCGCAGGAGGTTCTCTACTCTCCGGGAGCATGAGGGGGAAGAGGCGGCGGCACTGGCGGAGGTTTGGCGAGGCGAAGACGGAGCGCGGCTGAGGCGGAGGAGGCTGCCGAGCGGGGAGAGGAGGTGCGGGCCGCAAGGCGTCTGGGGGGTGGGGG
>QLTV01012196.1:1304331-1332717 GCA_003457575.1 Thermophis baileyi
GTGGGGGGGTATTTCGCTCCCCCCCTTCTGCGTCGTCTACTACTTCACACAACAGCCCTGTGAGGTAGGCCAGACCGAGGAGTCGTGTCTTCTATCTGGCTCTGCGCGATGGGGTTTTGTCGGCCCTCCAAGGCCGAAGCTGGAAGGGTAGATTGCCCTGCCAGAACTCGAGGCCCTGGTTCTACTACAACTCCCATCATCCCCAGCACCTCCATTGTATTTGGGCTGCAGGCCACCAAGGCTCGAGGCCCTGCTTCTACTACAACTCCCATCCTCCCCAGAATAAATAACACCGGTTGGTTGGTTATCCTAGCCTAGCGGATTCATCAGAATCAAACATTTTTCACTTTCATGGTCAGATGCCAATCTTACATTGCAATTTTTTTTTTTAGGATTTTCTGACATGTTGGCTGAGGATGAATTCCTGAGATCGCCACCAAGGAAGACGGTCCGATTCGGCGGTACTTTGGCAGAGATCTTACTGAAATATCAACAGGTAATGCTGTAGGCAGTGTTTGCAAGGAAAAAAATACATCAAATGTATGGGATGAAGGTAACAGCGTTCCGTGCGCCTTCGGGCATTGAGCCATGCCGGCCACATGACCACGGAGACGTCTTCGGACAGCGCTGGCTCTTCGGCTTTGAAACGGAGATGAGCACCGCCCCCTAGAGTCGGGAACGACTAGCACATATGTGCGAGGGGAACCTTTACCTTTACCTTTAATTCATCCTCGAGAAACTATTTCGTCTTTGTTTTTCTCCACTGATGAGGGAATTATTACTATATCTGGGAGAAAGGATTTGTGGAGTTCTTTATCATCATCACCTTCTTTTAACGACCCCATAATCCCTTGCGGGGTGGAGTCTGGGCAACTGAATGGAGTGTTTACTGGCCGGATGCCCTCCCTGTCGCCAACGCGGGGTTTTGTTTAGCAGATATATTCTCAGTGGGCCCAGAGAGAGAAATATCTGCCTCTACCTAGGATCGAACTCACAGCCTCCTGATTGTGAGGCGAGAGCTCCACCTCTAGGTCACCGCACCACTCCTTGTGCAGTTCTTTATGCAGAGCTCAAAATTGCAAGTTTTCTCTTTCAGGGCAAGACCACTGAGTTTGATCTGCTGAAGCATCAGCTGTTGGATCCAGACATAAAAGTAAGATTTCTATAATATTCAAATACTCTGAAATGCCTCCTTAGATTTAAGAAAGAATGAACTAAATAATTTGAATCTTTTTTTAGTATTCTTTATGGGTTGTAGTTTATAATTGCTGAGGAGCCAGAATGTTACCCAAACACAGCCTGGAAGATGAATCCAGTCAGATTTATAAATTCATTTTTAAACAAAATATTATACACACACCTTCCTAAAATCCACCACTGTTTACCAGGTTTAGCAAGCACAAGTGTACCTAGTACTGTCATGTGTCAGCTATATTGGGAAAACTACATTACCCAGTGCACCTTGCCATTTGCAAATAGCCATGCTAGCATGTGAGGCATTTCAGCTGGCAGAGACTCCTTTTCCTCTCTATGACAAAAGAATAACAGTGACAATATAATAAGGGGTTTTACATGCATATGAGAGGTGGGTCTAATTTATTGGGTTTCTTTGAACATCCAACTAGACCAGGGGTCTCCAACCTTGGCAACTTTTAAGACTTGTGGACTTCAACTCCCAGAATTCCTCAGCCAGTCTTAAAGTTGCCAAGTTTGGAGACCCCTGAACTAGACTACACAGATGCTTAATTTCTCCCATTCTGTGCAGGGATCTGGTGAATAGATTTCCTGGGAAAGTGCAGGGCAAAACTCTTAACTACAAATAGAAGAGAGTATTTGTAGCTCAGGGTTGAACTGCGAGATCCTTGATGGTCTCTGAGCTTGTTGTTTTCTTGCAGAGCCAACTAGGTAACTTCAGTGCTAGAAGGGAGACAGAGAGCAAACCTCACTCCCTCCTAGCACTGATGATATTACCTAGTTGGGTAATGAAATGTCTTCAAGAAAACAACCAAGCTCCGAGAGCACCAGGGACCCCACAAAACTTTAACTCTTCTGCTGTTTCAAAATTGAGAGGCTGATCTAGCTGACGCACTTCAGTTGTGACAAGCAGTGTGTGAGCAAAATGTGGCAGGCTGTTGGTCTGATGGTCTTTATCTTAAAAGCAAACTAACTGCTTCCCCCCCTCTCCCCCCAGCTTCCCCCCCTCTCCCCCCAGCTAAAACTTTTGACAGCCAGTGTGATTCAGTAATTAAGATATGATGGCTTCTATTTTTAGGATGACCAGATTATTAACTGGCTCTCTGAATTCCGGTCTTCTATTACATTTTTGACCAAGGAGTTTGAACAACTAATTATCATCCTATTGGTAAGAATTCTCTGGTTGTGTTGGGTGCGCTTTTTGCTTTGGATTTGGGGGGCACAACAGATGCTCCAACTTCTGATCCTGTTGTCTCTCAAAACGCAGAAAGTGCCATGGTTGAGAAGAAGCCAGGCTGTGGTGGAGGAGTACCTAGCTTTCCTGAGTAACTTAGTGTCTGCTCAGACAATCTATCTTAGGCCATGCCTGCAAATGATCGTCTCGCACTTTGTACCCCGTAAGTATTTTTTTTCCCCTAGCTTTACTGAAAGAAATAGAATAGAAAATATTTTAACAGCCAAGAAAAAAATGAACCCTCCATCCCTAAGAACACCGCTACCCAACTTAAAAAAAACAGAAAACAGAAAGACACTCTGTATACATCACCTGTTTTTGGCCTGCAGAGTGCTTCTGGACGCCGGGGAGGGCAAAAACCGGACCCGCGGAGGGTTCGGGAGGCCAAAAACGGACCCATATTCGCTCTATAAGACGCACAGACATTTCCACCCACTTGGGGGGGGGGTTAGTGTGTCTTATAGTCCTAAAAATACAGTAATTCGTTTTTTTGGTTAGTAGATAAAATCGCCTTTTTGCCCAGAGTAATAATAGCAGCTGTGGTTTCTCATTTGTTTATTTTGGAATTATTAATAGGAATTCAAAGCAAGGACACTTGGGTTCAAGCCTGGGTTCACAGCCCCCAGGGCTCTGTGGGAGACTGCTGTAAACCTGTTAAGGAAAGCTGTGTTTCTGATTGATTGATTGATTGATTGATTGATTGATTGATTGATTGATTGATTGATTGATTGATTGAAAAATGTTCTGCAAGGCTTTTTTTGTTGATCAACAAGGTAACTCTAAGCTCCTCTGTTTCTACCCAGCCCGAATAACCATCCGGGAGAATGATGTGGACATCTCTGATTCGGACGATGATGAAAGTGAGTACTTCCTTTTTTCTTATTTCTTGATTGACTCTTTTATCCTTATGTACTCTGCCCATTTTGTATATTGTTTCTATTTTTCTAGCTGGGTTTCTGCACCCAAGGGAGTGTTACTTGATTCAGTGTGGTCCTGGTAAAAGTCCACAGGTTTGCTTCAACTTACAACCATTCGTTCAGCGACCATTTGAAGTTTCAACGGCATTGGAAAAAATGACTGACACTCACAGCCATCATAGGCTACCCATGATCATGTGATCAGATTTCAGGCACTTGGCAACCGGCATGTGTTCCGGGGTCATGTGATCATGTGGTGGCACAGTGGTTAGAATGCTGTATTGCAGGCTAATTCTGCCGACTGCCAGCAGTTCGATCCTGACCGGCTCAAGGTTGACTCAGCCTTCCAACCTTCCGAGGTCGGTAAAATGAGGACCCAGATTGTTGGGGGCAAATAGACTGACTCTGTAAACCGCTTAGAGAGGGCTGTAAAGCACTGTAAAGTGGTATATAAGTCTAAGTGCTATTGCTCTTGGTTTTCTCCCTTCCTTCCTTCCTTCCTTCCTTCCTTCCTCCCTTCCTTCCTGCGCAGTGGTTAGAATGCAGCATTGCAGACTAAGTCTGCCCACAGCCAGGAGTTCGATCCTGACCAGCTCAAGGTTGACTCAGCCTTCCAACCTTCCGAGGTTGGTAAAATGAGGACCCAGATTGTTGGGGGCAATAGACTGACTCTGTAAAACTGCTTAGAGAGGGCTGTAAAGCACTGCGAAGCGGTATATAAGTCTAAGTGCTCTTATTATTGGTATTAACTCAGCCTATCCTTCTGAGGTGAGTAAAATGAGAAGCCAGATTGTTGGGGAGAAGAGGCTGACTCTGTAAACCGCTTAAAGAGGGCTGGAAAGCACTGTGAAGTCTAAGTGCTATTGCTATTGCTATCACCATTTGCAGCCTTCCCAGCCAGCTTCCGACAAGCCAAGTCAATAGGGGAAGATGATTCACTTAATGACTGCAGCTATTCGCCTGACAACCGTGGCAAAAAAAAAAGGTCATAAAATCAGGCAAAACTCACTTAACAACTGCCTTGCTTAGCAATGGAAATTCTATACCCCTTGCCTATAAATCTTGAATATGCCTGGTCCTTCAGTGTTCAAAACCTAGAGTCTGCTCAGACATTGTGACAAGTGGAGCGATTGCTCCTCCGTGATTGTATAGATCTCTTTTGCAACCCTCCAAACCAACATTTTTCAAGTGCAGCCTTTTCTGAACATGGTGTCTGCCAGAAGCAGGTCAGATTGGAAAAAGGTTTCTCATATATACTGGGGATAAATAATGCAGTAGCAACAAAACCGCCCTCAGAAATTGGAAAAAGGTCTTGACCATGTCTAAAATAGAAGTCTACTTGTATCCATGAAACAGAATATAAAATACTAGCTGAATACCCGTGCTCCGCTACGAAAGTATGTGATCGGGCTTGATAAATCGACACTTACAGCTTGAAAATTATTTGCTGTGTGAGCAAGGAGACAGGAAGGAGTCTGGGCGTAGCTTAGCTCAACTATTCTGAAGTAAAGCTGCTTGCTGCTGTGACAGCAAAAGCAACACTGAAACTCCTCTGCTTGTGTTTTGCATTTGGATCAGATTTCTTTTCAGCTGGGGAGGGGGGAGTAGCACTCCTTAGCATCAGAGCTTGTTAATAATAATGTAAGAAATACTCATGCTCCGATGGACATTTTGAAAAATCCTTTCTTAGTGAGCACCTAGAAGCCAAGAGGAACATACGTGGCAAATTTCAAGTTTGTAGGCGTTACAGTTATGGAGATTTTGTGATGATGCATGAGTGGCATTTTGCTTTTATATATATAGATTTTAACAACCAAGAAAAAAATGAACCCTCCATCCCTAAGAACACAGCTACCCAACTTAAAAAAAAAAACAAGAAACAGAAAACAGAAAGACTCTCTGTATACATCACCTCAAATAGAATGAATCAACTTTGGAGGAGGGAAAAATAATTCTTCAGTGTTACAAAAAAAATAATAGTAAAATATGTCGTACCAAAAAAAGGTCTTGACCACGTCTAAAATAGAAGTGTACTTGTATCCATGAACTTTCTGGGTTAAACAGACATGTTGCTTTTCAATCTCTGCAGATGTTGTCGAGAGCTTCAACACCTGCCACAGAGCATTGCAGACAATTGTGAAATACGTCCCTTTGTAAGTTAAATCTCTTTGATTTTTCTGGGCGGGGGGGGGGGGGGGGAAAGGTGTAACATAAGCTGCTTTTTTATTGCCCACAGGTAGGAGTGGCAGAACCTGGGGGCGGAGTGAAAAGGGGGATCAGCCTAGAATCCCTACATAGTCACGAGAGAACTAAATGCAACCCTGCCTGAGTGCCGCCTGAGTGCCGTTTGCCCTCCTCTAATTCTAACCAGGTGTCAACTGTTAATTGAGAGGATTCCTGTACATTAACTTTTAACAATGAATCGGTTTAATTGAAGCTTCACATATGGACCTAGTCTTTCGCACTTGACATTACATAGCCCCATCCAGCCAGGATTCCAGAAAGTATCAGCAATGCCCCACCATGTGTTAAGGTGGGAAAACACATGAATCCCTCTCTATAAACATATTACTATTAGAAAGCAAACCCCTTACTTCTCACCACAAACTCAGCCCTCTATATCAGGGGTGTCAAACTCGCGGCGTCACGTGACATATCGGGACTTTTTCCCCCTTCGCTAAACTGGGTGGGGGCGTGGCCAGCGTTTTGACGCGTCTGGCCCGCGAGCCGGACAGCCCTGCTCTACTTATAGATGATGTGGGCCTCACCCTCTCCAACGTTAAGTCCTGATCACCCGAATGTTGCCACTCTGTGCTGCATCTTCAAAAGCAAATGTTTTATTCTTTTCTTATTTATTGTTAAGCAAATGTATACGGCCACCCAATTCTCACACAGGGAACCCTGGGCGGCTTACGACATTAAACATTCCCAACATTAAAAACTCATAACCCCATCCCAGGGTGGCAGATCAACCACATGATTGGCTCCACCTCCATTTGTGATCCCTAGGCCCACTGACAAAACCACGTTTCTGGGGTGTTTTTTTGGAAAAGCAAATCATATGTTGGGGAAAATGATGTTCCATAGAGAAGGAGAAACCTGTAAACAATCAGAATCATCAAACATGCATAGGACAGACAGCAACAGTATTATCTATTTGAAGCCGTTTCTAGACTATGAATCGATAGTGGTGTGATCAGTTCTGGGAGCACTTTTTCCAAGATTGCTGCATCTGTGTTTGCTCTTCTAGGCTCCTCCTTAAACCTTGTCTGTAGTTCACACAACGAAATAAATAAAGGGTGGGTTTGCTTATCTTATGGCTTATATTTTCTGTGTTGTAGGACACCACAATTTCTCATGCCAGTGCTGGCTGAAAAATTTCCCTTTATTAATAAATCAGAAAGAACATTAGTAAGTACCTGATTTTCTGGAAATGAAGATTCTTTCGTGCTTTTGGTACCTGCTGCTCGTTTAATTAAAGGCCGCTTAAAAAAAATCTGTTAGTGGAAAATGTGATCTTGATGGCTCAGAAACAAACTGGTGGTCCATCATGATTATTACTGAAGCCTTCTTCTCCTTTGGATATTTAATTATTAGTTTTGCTTATCTTTGCTAAACCCAATGTGTTTGGTTTGGTTTTATTTTCCCATTCTGTAGAAGTGATTGTGGTTTGCACAGCATGGCTTGTGGCTTAGCATGTGTGAAATTAGCAAATTGCAGCTTAAGAAACGATAAATAAATCCACTTATGTACGAACCCAGTTGCTTTCTCAGATAAAATATCTCCGATGGATATATTGTGTTTGAGCAGTATGATAAAAACTGGATTTTAAGGAATGCTGTATTTAAATACGTGATGATTTTAAAATAGGATATAAAAATTGGAGGTCCTAAGATTTGTTTCTCTTAGTTTTCTAGATGTGATTTTTAAAATTCCTTGATAGGAATAAAATTCCTTGATAGATGTGTTTTCATGGGGAACTCTTTCATTTCAGCAATGTTATCTCCATAATTTGCTACGAATAAGCGTATATATCCCAGCGTTGAGGCATGATATTTTGGAGCTGGTTGTTGAGAAGCTGCTAAAAATTGATGTAAGTACAAAATGCTGTAAATTGGGGTTTTTATAAAGGGACTCCATAGTTCCCCTTGTGAAAACTGGTTTAACTTTGCAAACCTCATATTCTTCAGTAAACGATGCTGGTATGTTTGTATTTACTGAACTGTTGGGCAATGAGATAAGGAATATACTTGTTATACATTGATAAAAGAGAATATTTGTAGCTCAGGGTTGAAATGTGGGGTCCTTGGTACTCTCTGAGCTTGGTTGTTTTCTTGCAGACATTTCATTACCCAGCTAGGTAACATCATCAGTGCTAGGAGGAGTGCGGTTTGCTCTTGGTTCCTTGAGCAAGGACCCCTCGCTTGTTACACACTTCTGTACCTTAACTATAACTTCAGAAATACTCAAGCTCATCCCATTTTAATTCAACAGGTAAGCGCCCCAAGAAAAGATATCGAAGCTGCCGAAGAAGATGAAGAGGGAAACAGTGAGAAGGGACTCTTCAATATGGTAAGTTTGCTCATTAAACAGTATTAATACACACACACACACACACACACACACCCACACACACACCCACACACACCTAAATCTTACAGGCCAAATATTTTTTTACCCTTTAAGGAATAGTTTCTTATCAGGAAATGTAACCAGTTTTTAATCTCAGAGTTGATTCCCATTGCTGCTTTGAAGTTCTCTTGCTCAAATCGGAACTAGATGAGTTTTATTCAGAGGTGGGTTCGGACCGGTTCACCCGAACTGGTAGCGACCCGCTGGTGACGTCACAATGACGTCACAGATCCGGTTCGGTCGGTCCGTGGACTCCGCCATCTTTTTTTGGGGGGGGTTCTTCTGCGCATGCGTCGCCATCTTGTTTTTGGCTTTTGGGGGGAGGGGGATTTTTTTTGCGCGGCCACGCGGCACGGGAGGAAGCGAATCGGCAGCAAGGTAAGTTAGAACCCACCCCTGGTTTTATTGTAACCTGCTTTGTGTGTGAACAGAAAAATGACACATGCTGTGGTCATTTGGCAGTGTGTGAATTCAGATGCTACATGTAGGCTGGGTGTGGTTTATAGTTGCCCTTCTTTATCAGAGCTCCTAATTGCAGCCCAAGAGTTGGATTTGTACAGTGTTTTCAACCCAAACCACATAAACCTCAATGTAAGCCAAGTGTTTTGGAGACCATAGTTTATAGCTTAGCTTGGGCAAAGGGTTATTCACAGTCCATTACTTGGAAAGCGAGCTTTAATCTAATGTGCAGCTGACTTAAAACGGGCAAGTACATTTTCACTTAACCCATCCTTTCTGCGAACTGCAAATTACAGGGAATCCTCGAGTCGCGACCACAATTGAGCCCAAAATTTATGTCGCTAAGTTAAACATTCGTTAAGTGGGTTTTGCCCCATTTTACGATTGTTCTTGCCACCGTTAAGTGAATGATTGCGTTTGTTAAGTTAGTAACATCGCTGTTACGTGGATCTAGACTCCCCATTGGCTTTGCTTGTCAGAAGATCACGAAAGGGGATCAGTGGCCCCAGGACACATGCAGCCGTCACAAATATGAGTCAAGTGTCTGAATTTTGATCACGTGACCATGGGGATGCTGTAATGGTCACAAGTGTGAAAAACGGTCATAAGTCACTTTCTTCAGTGCTGCTATAACTTTGAATGAGAATAGAATAGAATAGAATAGAATAGAATAGAATAGAATAGAATGTTGGAAGGGACCTTGTAGGTCATCTAGTCCAACCCCCCACCCAAGCAGGAGACCCTACACCATTTCTCACAGATGGCAGTCCAATCTCTTCTTGAAAGCCTCCAGGGATGAAGCTCCCACAACTTCTGAAGGCAACTTTTGTTCCATGGGTTGATTGTTCTCACTGTCAGAAAGTGAGTGAACTGTTGTAAGTTTGAGCACTACCTATATTTAGCCCGGTTTTGACTTTAACAGGATGAAGATGGGGAGAATCCGGAGAAGAGTGACATCATGGCTCACCCCATTGCAGAACGCCTCGACATCTTGATGATCGTGATGTTTTCCTACATTAAAGATGTATGCTACGTTAATGGTAATAAACCTGGGGCAGTTTCCCAGCATTATTTGGCAGTGCTGAGCTGAGCATTTCGGCTTAATGTAGGCGACCACTTGAAAGGAATTCCTGGATGATGATGTAGTGTTATTGCCATAATTCATAATTCGGGCATGTAAATGGAAAACATAGCATCCTTTAGCTCCATGGTTTCTGTTCCTCTTAAGCCAATTCAAGTTCTTCTAATTAAGGAGAGTCAGTCTTCCCCCCTTCATGTTTTTCAGAGGATGTGCCTTATAGATGTATTAATGATAGAATATTCAGCATCTGAAAGTTGGACAAACGGACAGCCTTTTTAAAAAGCTCCTCATTTTTCTTAGCATATAATTCTAGGAACATAAATGTTTTTTATTCCTAGGGAAAATTGATGTTGGCAACACCAAAGACTTATACCGAGACCTTGTGGCTATATTTGATAAGCTGATTTTAACAACCCACGGATCATGTCATGTGCAGTTCATCATGTTCTACCTTTCTAGTTTTAGATTGGTGAGTAGTCAAAGAAACTTTTATTCCCCTTCCTTCTTAATGTTTTTCCCCCCTTCTTAACTGGATCTTCCTATCCTTTACTCCAAGGAAACGTGAAACTGGCTAAAACTTTACCAAGTTACCTCCTGCTATTACCCTTACCCAAAATCCCTGACAGAAAACAGTTGTTTGCTTTTGGTTTAATTGGACAAGACGTACATTGGGAACTATTGATGTATTTATTCTTCGTTCTGTTCCTTTGTCATTGTTTACTTTATTGTTCTATTAATTTACTTCTGTTGGAACGCCTTTTCATTTTTCTTCCTTTTTTTATTGTTGTAAGCCGCCTAGAGTAGTCCCACAGCGAGATAGGGGGCAAATAAACTTAACAAACAAATAAATAAACCTTGGATTCCAATTTCCAATTATTTATAGTTAATCTTTTCCCTTAACTGACTGATGATGCCTGTGGCCACTGCCCCAGCCTTAATAGCTCTGTATGTCCTCCAGGTAATCGCAGAGGCTTTTGTGGAACATCTCTGGAAAAAGCTACAGAATCCGAACGTTCCTGCTGTGATCCGGCAAACTACCGGGAACTACATTGGCAGCTTTTTGGCACGGGCCAAGTTTATTCCCATTGTGTAAGTAGGTCACAAGAGTGATCCTTGGATGGATTAACCTGCCAAGTAGGGCTACATCCAGGGGTGGGCTTCAAAAATTTGAGCAAGGGGTTCTCTGCCGAGTTGCTGGGTGGGCGTGGCCATGGTGGGCGTGGCCTAGTCAGCCTCCTGCACCACGGCGGGGGAGGGGTGTTTTTGCCTTCCCCAGGCTCCGGAGGTTTTCCTCGAGCCTCCGAGAGGACGAAAATGGCCTCCCCAGGCTCCGGAGGCCCTCTGGAGGCTGGAAACGGACCCATTTCCGGCCTTCCCGAACTTCTAGTAGGCCCGTTTTTTGCCCTCCCGAGCCTCCGCACACGCCCTCCACTTACCTGCATCCAAAACGGGCCGCGTGGGGACTCCTGGGAGGGGCAGGGTGGGGTGGGCGGGGCCAGCCAGGAGTGGGATTTGGGGGTTCTCCAAACTGCACAGAATCTTAGCTAGACGTTCTCCCGAACCCCCAGCAGCCCACCCCTGGCTACATCCCAAAGATATCAGCCCACTTCTGGTTACTTAGCCAGTTTTCTTTTCTTTTTTTTTTAAATAATTTCAGGACAGTGAAAGCCTGCTTAGATCTCCTGGTCAGCTGGCTGCACACCTACATTGACAACCAGGGCACGGGGTCCCGAGCATTTTGCGACGTTGCACTCCACGGCCCATTCTACGCAGCCTGCCAGGCTGTGTTCTACGTCGTCATCTTTCGCCACAAGCAGATCCTGGATGGAAATCTCAAGAAAGGTGAGAAGTTCACCAGACAAGGGGAAGAGGTTGGGCAGAACCTTGTTTCTGGCCTAGACGAAGGAGAAGGACAGGCAGAGCCTGGGGGTGGAGTCAAGAGCGGAATCAGCCTAATCATTACATTCCCACAAACAGCCTGCTTTTTTCAGTGCTGCTTCAAACTTTTTCCAGTGATTTTGTAACTTTGAAAAGTCGCTAAACGAATGGTTATAAATTGAGAACTCCCTGTATGCATTTTTTCTCATTGATCTACTAAGAATCTGCTAAGCCAGGGATGTCAAACTCTTATTTCATTGAGGGCCGCATCAGGGTTGTGTTTGACCTCACGGGTCGGGGGGGGGCGTGGCCAGCTCGACATCATTCATCGAGGCTCCGTTTTCGGCCGCGACAGCTTCCTGCAACCCTCTGCCAGTGAAAACGGAGCTCGCGCGGCCTCCCTGAACTCTGTTTTCGCTGGCAGTGGCACCATGGGCCGGTCCTTCGCTGTTTCCAGGGCAGACCCACGGGCCAGATCTAAGCACCTCGCGGGCCGGATCTGGCCCGCAGGCCTTGAGTTTGACACCCCTGTGCTAAGCCATGTTTCCCGGAGAATAGTGTCTTTTAGAAGCCTCTAAACAACATCAGAAAAATTTAAATGTATTTCTGTTAGAATTAAATTAACTTAAATAATTAAATTAAATTAAACTAAATTAAATTAAAGAGAAATTTCCTGACAGTTAGAACAATTAATCAGTGGAACAACTTGCCTCCAGAAGTTGTGAATGCTCCAACACTGGAAAGTTTTTAAGAAGATGTTGGATAACCATTTGTCTGAAGTGGTGTAGGGTTTCCTGCCTAAGCAGGAATTATATTAGTATAAATTTTGTAAAATGTAGCGCTTCATAGAAAGCCAAGACTGAATGTAGTAAATTCCTCTGGTCTTCTCTTTTCAAGGTTTGGCCTACTTACAAAGCTTAAACTTTGAACGCATTGTTCTGTGTCAGTTAAACCCCCTGAAGGTCTGCCTGCCAACCATTGTGAGTCTCTTTGCTGCCCTTACCAGGTACAATTGTTTTCTCTCTTGCAAAGTTTGTTTATTCATTAAATGCATTTATTTACGTCAACAATCTCTCTAAAATTTGGACTGCGTTGTAGAAGGACTCTGTCCATTTATTGAATGCATATAGAAATGGGGCAATAGCGGGGACACATTTTTCCTTCTTTCTTATGTGTTTTAAATCAGTCCCAGGCAGCGGTGTCCAGCCTTGGCAACTTGAAGACCTGTGGACTTCAACTCCCAGAATTCCCCAGCTAGCCATGGGGATTCTGGGAATTGAAGTCCACAAATCTTAAAGTTGCCAAGATTGGACATCCTTGGTCTAAGGCAGTGGTTCCCAACGTGGGGCAATTTGATTTTTAATGGGGGCAATTGGAACCTTGTTTAAACCAAGTTAATGGCCTTTTAGGCTTCCTCTGCGTGAGTAGGGGTTTACTTTTTGAATAGTAAGAATTATATGTCACCGGGGGGGGGGGGGGGCGCATCAGGATTTTAGAGATGCTTAGGTGGGGCGTGGCCAAAAAAAGGTTTGGAACTACTGGTGTAAGGCATTTCTTGAGTGCAAAAATGTAGAGACATCTCATCTGCAGCTCCTGCTGTTGCTCAAACAGAGAAAGGATTTGATGCATCCAGAAATGTTTATTGGCCAGTTGAAGATCCAAATCTTGGGTTTATTCCATTTCCACGTTCCTAGCCTAACCAGTGCAAAGATCGCAACCTCATATTTCCTTCTCCGAACCTGGAGGAAGGAGAAGATACTTGTTTGAGAAGAAAAACTTTTCTGTTTTATGGCAGAAACTCTACCCTTATTTCACTGACATCCTGGGGATCTTTTCCCAAGCATTTCAGGCCTTGTCCTAGTTTGAAGGAAACATCAGCAAAAGGAGGGAAGCTAAGGAAAGAGAAAATAGTAGTAGTTCAAGATATTGTCTCTTTACTAACACAGTAGAAGGCAGCTAAAGTACTGGTATGAGGAAAGAGAAGCTCCCAGGTGGCCAAGGGAGAAGATGTTTCCATACCTGGCCCTCAGAAGCTCTTCTGTGAAGTGTAGATGAAACAGCTCGATGGCCGTTTGTGAATTTAAAATAGCTTCAGTTTCTCTCCTTTCCTCTTCCTCCTCCTCCTTCCAGGAAGTACCAGGTGGCCTTCTGTGACACCATCATTGAGAGAAACCGGAGACAAATATTGCCAGTTGTCCGAAGCAGCTGTGGGGGAGAATCTGTTGAGACGGCCACAAATCCCCTTGACAGTTTTTTCCCATTCGATCCTTACATTCTTAAAAGGTATGGGCAACCCTCACCTGAAACATGCTTTTTTTTTGTTCTTTTCAACTCCGGTGGGCAAGCTGTAATTTCCCCCCCCCCCCCTGTGGTGTTTCATCTCCTGCCACACTGGATAATATTCACTGTCAGCAGTCATAGCCAATGGCTCTGCTGGCTAGGGATCATGGGACTTTGAAGTCCATCATGTCTGGAAAGGGTCAGGCAGTGAAATACTGATCTATCTCCTTTGAAGAGTTCAAGACAACTAAATTTTGCCCATGTGGTTTACGTAAAAGGGGGATTTTGTGCTTTATCGGTTGTGGTGGTGTTAGTTGCAAAGTCGTGTCCGACCCATCGCGACCCCATGGACAACGTTCCTCCAGGCCTTCCTGTCCTCTACCATCCTCTGGAGTCCATTTAAGCTCACGCCGACTGCTTCAGTGACTCCATCCAGCCACCTCATTCTCTGTCGTCCCCTTCTTCTTTTATATATATATATATATATTTTATCTTTTTCTTTTTTATCGGTTGTGTAAGAGCAGCAAAAATAATAGGCAGTGGTGACTTCTGAACATTTATACAGAAAAGTCATTAGCAACACTTTATTATAATTTGAAACATACAGCCCATCTCCTAACAGGCCTTCAAGGTTGCTGTATTTTTGTGCAAGTTAGCACCCCTAATCTAGAGTCAACCTTGGAAGCCCATTTCTTCTTATTTATATCCCATCAACTGAAAGTTGAGTACTTTCAACTCTCTACAGTTCCTGTGAAGCAACATCTCGTGTTTTGTCTTTCCCTCTCCTGCCCTCTCTCTCATCTCCTCTTTCTCAGATCAAAGAACACAATCAATCCTTTGTATCAATTTTGGGAAGAGCAGAGTACTGAGGACCGCAAGGAGACGGCAGAACCCGTCAATGAGGTGAGCAGTTTCATTCAAGCTCCATCAGCCTGTTTCCTTGCGAAGGAGATTTGCTTCTCCCTTGGGCTGGGATGTTTGCTAATTACCGCACATCTGGGAGGCTTTCAGTTGAAGGTCAGCTTAGATCAGCAGTGGGGAACCTGCAGCTCCCAGATGTTGTGAACTCCAGCATCTTCAGCGTCCTTGGTCCTCCTGAGAAGGTAGTTCAGCAACCAATCTCACAAGTCCAGGGGAGAGCAGTGATGAAAAACGAATTGGAAAGTGCTTATGTGTTCTTTCTTTAAAGCAGCGCCTCCAACTTTGGCCATTTGAAGATGTGTGGACTTCAATGCCCAGAATTCCTCAGCCAGCAGATTTTCTAGGGAATTCTGGAAGTTAAACACACATCTTCAAATGGCCAAAGTTGGGAGATACTGTTTTAAGCCACCGTATTGCCATTTTCTTTTTCCTTTTAACTATTGTGTGTTTTTGCATAGGGCAAAGGTGAAGAGGAAGATGATTTCTTGAGGGGTGAAAGCCCCCAAAATGATGGCATGATCAGCGGGACGCCGAGCTCCTTCAACGCTCTTGTTCAGAATTCAGAAACCAGTCTCGGATCACCCCCAGTTGAACTGCAGCTGCAGCTCTGATCTTTGAGGGGGGGGGGGGGAGGAAACAGATAGCAACGGCATTTATATATATGAGACCCTTGGCAGGAGATGGGGGGACAGTTTGTAAAATCTTCATTTCTTGCATTAATTCAGCTATCAAAACTGAACGTTTGCATCCCGGACAGGATGATACGTTAACTTTTTTTGTACTTACTTACTACAAAAAGCTGTAAGTATCAGAACCATTAGACTTTGACGTTAGTCTTTTTTTTTTTTCCTTTTGTGTTTCCCTATTTTGGGACAGATCCCCTATGATTTAACACAACACTGTGATCCACTGATCCAGAGAATGATCATGCTGCATGTTGATGCCTATGGATGAAAAAGGCAAAAAGAATGCTACATTTTCAAAGCAAACTTGCTAATCAGAACGCAGAGATCTGCTGCTTTGGGTTGAAAAAAAAAGAGGCCTATTTGAATACAGCTTTTACAAGATTCCTGCTTAATCCGAGAATATGATGAGAGTGTCAAAAGTTATGCCCAAACAATTTGAGATATTCATATTCAGGGGAGGTGTATAGAATAAGATTTGTGGTTATTCTGATTTCTGTTAAATTACGTTGCCTATGTCAAAAGAACAGGATAGTATCTGCTTTGCGTACAAAAATACTGGTGTGACAACTGACCGTCAATACCATCACCTAGTGCTCCGTGCCACTGAACACAAAGGAAGTATGCCAGCTGAAGTGGTATTTAGCCAGCCATGTGGCACACAACTAAAACCTTGTTGTTACCCCACAGCTGCTACCAGGAGTGATACGCCCTCTGCTTATGGTGGAACCAGCCCTAACTCTGTTGTTTACTGACTCTGCATAAAGTTTTAGCTTCAGGAGTGCGCGTGGTTCTTTACACAGCAGCCAAAGTGTGAAAATCACAGGAAGTGTACTTGCCAAGATTGAAATTTCATCCGTTCCACCAGATTCCAGCAATTTAGATTTCAAATGATGGCCTTTTGGGAGCTGTTGCTGTTTTCCAGCATCGTGGATGTATCTCTCTGAAGCCGGGTAACAATGTAGTTTCCAAACACTGGTTTAAAAGCCCCTAGATGGGACTAGAAGTAAATTTGAGGCAGGGCGCAGTCATAAATTGGGAGGGTGAATGACTTGCAGATGCCAAGAGGAATATTGTAAAAGATCTTACCCTTTGCCTGGATAAGCTGATAATACTGGCTTGGAGTAAGGACCACCTTTGTACCCAAAGCTGAATTACTGTCTTCAGATCTTGGTCCTATTCTGCCTGGACAGACCAAAACCAAAATCTACAATTTCTGCTATTTAAAATAAAATAAAATAACCCAAACCAATGTGGAGCAAGAAGCAAGAATGGTCATCTCAAAAACGAAACCCAAGTTTCAGGAATCACTGCAAGCAAATAATCTCTCTCATTATGAAGGTTTTGTTATATTTCTAATGAAAATGTTTCATTTTACAAAGCTGAAAGATTCTGTCATTATTTAATTCTATAGATTAAAAGTTATTTATTAAAAGTGAATTGTTTTTTTTTTTTTTTTTTCTCAACCTTTTTTTCTTTTTTATTTTTTTCTTTCATATTTTTTTTCCTTTTTTGATGATTCCTTTATTTTTCTGGTCAGCCTTAATGTTTTGTGCAAAACTACAGTGTCTACCATATTTATTGTTCCTTTAAAAGAAAAAAGAACAGCAAAAATTATGGATCGGTCCAAGAAACAAATCACTTCCTTTAATTACAAATTTAATCAAGGCATGTTTTACAGCCAATGCAATTCCATGGAGGGAAGCGCTGGAGTAATCCCAAATTTTGAAAATTTCAAAACAAAACATTTTATTTTTAAAAATCTAAAAATTTTTTTTTTTTTTATTTTTTATAATTAAAAATTTTTTTTTAAAAAAGAATTTTTTTTTTTTTTTTGTCTGCTCAACCTTTATCCCTCTGAAATTATTAGCATGCAGATCTATTTACCATTTTAGAGGATTCCTTGAGTCTTCTGGCCAGCAGTTTCTTGCCCTTTTGCTTCCATGGACATAGTTTTCTCAAAAAGTCCAAATTCAACTCTAAATTAGAAGCTTGGCAACAAATGTTGGATTGCTACTCATTAACAGAATTTCCACTCATCTTTGGCTGAAATAAGGACAGTCATTTTTCTGCAACAGATTTTCTACAACCACACCACTAAACCAACATTTGGGATGATCTTAAAGATTGGCTTGATACCTGCTTAAGAGGTGACCATCCACAACAGTTCGCCCTAGAATGGATCATTTTTTTATTTCTGGCAAAGACTTCTGGGATATGGTGTTTGAGAGCCAGTTTGGCGGAGTGATTAAGGGGCTGGCCTAAAAACTAGAGACTCTTGAGATTTTTTTTAGGCATGAAAGCCAGCTGGGCGACTGGGCCAGTTCCTCTCAGCCCAAGTCACCTCACAGCATTGTGAGGAAAATGGGAGGAAAAAGGTGTAGTAGGTATGTTCCATTGAGTTATGTATAAAAATTAAGGGGTAAATTTAAAATAGAGAATGTTCCTATCTTCCCCCAGTAGTGAGGGATGGTAAAACTTGCACAGATCAAATAGCAGGAAGCTATCAAAGACACAGAGTCCCAATAGGACAAACTTTGCAATTTTTTTTTATTATTATTCACTGGTACTGGGTTGTTTGCAATCCTAAGTAAGAGAAAATGGAAGGAGAGTACATTTGGACAACTCAATTCAGTGAAGAACAAGCAAGTTCACAGTGCCCTTCCCTAGCAAACTCCGGCACATACAGGGTGAAGAATATAGAAATGGTAAAGTTCCTACCTAGAGGATTCTTTAGCAAAAACGTATTTGTCACATTTGAAACAAAAATACCCCAAAATCGCCCTGTGCAAGATCATCCTAATATGATCTACAGATACCAATTTCTGTGCATTTAAGAATGAGACCTTAAAAACAGATTTATCAGGACTTCTTCAAAGGGCTCCTGGTCCCTTTAAGGGGAAAAGCTTCTTCCTGTATAATTTATTTCATCTTACCTTCACACTCTTAAGGGGGGGGGGGGATGTTGTCTGGGCTGCATTGAAAAAGTGAGTCGGAATACCTTTCTTAGAAAGTTTGAAATGAAATTGATTGTTGTCCTCAAAATTGCAGTGTTCTACTGTTTTTGTCATTCCCAACAAGCAGTCTAAAAGTGGAGTAACAGCTACCACATTGGTTTCCTCTGAAGACTTGCACTGGGCAGGAAGGAGAGGAACTCTAGAGAAAGATGGACAAGCCAGGGTTGGCTTTAATTGTGGTTGTCTGAATAAGCTACATGCTTATAAAGCGCACTTATTAGCTTCATGCAATGAAGCTAGAATTTACTTTCTCTTGATCACTCTCAAGAACAAGATTAATGATATCAGCTATTAAAGTAATAAAGAGTCCCCATTGGCTCTGCCAAATGAATGAGGTAATAATGAAGCCTTCAGATTTTAAGGTGTGCAAAGATTAAACAAAAATTAGACAAGTAAAACAAGCAGCTCTTATTTGGACAGGCTTCATGATTCATAGTTTTAGGATAATGAATCTTTGTAAGTCTGCATTTCTGATTAACAACTAGGGTTCCATAGTTTTTCTTAAAACCAGCACGTTTCATGAATTAAATCTGTTATTCAAAGTAAGTGCATTGGCCTCAATGGAGCCTGATTCCTACTAAATTTAATTAAATCTGATTAGGATTACAGTTGTGTCCCCCTCCATAATCTTGACATGCCTTTTGCTAGTGTCTGTTTTACGCACATTTTAACTAGCATGTTAACTAGTCAACTAGTCTACAAATTTTCTATTCCCTGGAGTAAAAAACTACGGGGACACAAAGTCAATAGGCATCAATATTTTATCAGGAACTTGATTGAGAATTTAGCTACCAAGGGTGTCCTGGTTATTACCTGTACTTCAAGTTGTCTACGTAGTTCGTTTGGGAAAATAATCAAAGAGAAATAGTTTTTGCTAAAGATACAAAGGAAGAGACAAATAGATTGGACCTTGTTTGTATTTCCTTCTAGCAATATGGTGGGAATGGATAATTTTTTATTGGCTTCAGGCAGTATCCCAAATTCTCTGAATTTACAAGGTGAAAATCTTGTTTTGCACCAGGAGGTCTTGGGTATAAAGAAATGGGCAGGCAAACTTAAGTCCGCACGCCAGCTTCTGCTTATCCATGACACTGTGTTTTTAATAACTGTAGGATCTGCAGACAGGTAAACCATTAGCATTGGGTGGAGAATGACTTCCCCACCTGGAATTAGCTCAGGTTACTAGTAAACACCTGGAGAAGAACAGCCATGCTCCCCACTTTCTCTGTAGGACTTTCTTAAGGCAAGTAGGCTCTCCAGCCAGTGTCTGTCCTCCTTCTTTCAGGGGTCATTGAAACAACTTCTTGAGATGTTTCCATCTTCTTCTTGGGAGCCCCAAAATATCACCGCAGGCGGCGTGCCCTTTGAAAGCTATTTCTCCTTCTCAGGAATCACAGGTAAGTTCTGGAAAGCAAACCCAGTGCAATAAACCAGAGCACTCAGAACCACAATGGAGGGCTTATAATTGAAATTACTCCCCGAATTGAAGTTGCTAGCAGTTCAGAAAGTTTCTTCTACATCTGAAGCTACATTGATACAGTTTGCCTACAGAGCTCGTCTCCTTTCAC
This sequence comes from Thermophis baileyi, assembly GCA_003457575.1. Lineage (NCBI taxonomy): Eukaryota > Metazoa > Chordata > Lepidosauria > Squamata > Dipsadidae > Thermophis > Thermophis baileyi. Next base: position 1,324,196 of record QLTV01012196.1, read on the forward strand.
AGCTTTGTGTAAGTTGTTGAGTCATAAACTGACCAAATGGATTATCTTGACCATCTGAACTACACAAAATAACTCATCATGGTTTTTACACTTACCAAACTTAGCACCTTGTGTCCATCTGCAACTGCTAGACCCTTGACTGGTCTGGCTATGGGTGTTAATAGAACCTCAGGTTCTGGGTCCGTCCATTGGCATCTGGTTTGCGTTTACCCAAGTTGGCAATGTTTTGATAGTTGGTTGTGGAAATGGTCACATGGTATGGGAGCCTGGTCTGGGTTTGGTTTACATGCTTTCCCTCTCAAAATGACGAGAGCTCTGCCCTCAATTTCAGCAATTGGTCAGAGGGACCCCTAGAGCAGGAATGTCCAACCTTAGCAACTTGAAGACCTGTGGACTTCAATTCCCAGAATTCTGCAGAATTTATTTGTTTTATTCTCTCTGTCTGCTCCCTGGACATATGAGATGGCTTTGAACCATGGAAAGTGTGTTCTTTGAACATTTCATTCAAGCCAGCTTCAATCAATCAGTTTATTACAGTCTTAGACGAGAGACCAGAACAAATAAAAACGCTCAGTAAATATACAATTAAAAATTCTAGTATAAAATAATAAATAACAACTAAAATCTATAATAAAATCCAGTCTGTCAATTATACATGGTCTAACTATACTAAAATTACAATCCATAAACTGTGTGGCCCGTTGTAGGTTCAACGCTAAGAGGGAAAAGACTAAGAGTGCTGCAAAGGGTTTGCTACAATTGTTATATAACATAACTATGGTGGAGAAGACACGTGTTTGCGATGAATCCCCAAGTGCTACTGCGCAGAATCTGGCCACCTGCGCTGTAGTTATGGACTGTTCATCCTTAAGCAGCCACTGAAGATAGGTAGTGTCGGAACGGCCAGGATACCTAGCAGTTATTGGCAGAATATGTTTTTTCCTAATCTCTCGTGTAAAAGGAACATCTAAGGAGCATGTGACCCACAGTCTCCACCTCTCCTGAGCCGCAGGAACAGAGTCAGTCCATCATTCAATCCAGCTTCAAGAAACCCATTTTGATGGATTTAAAATAGGTGTATATATATATATATGCCGCATAATGGGGTGAGCTCCCGTTACTTGTCCCAGCTTCTGCCAAAGTAGCAGTTCAAAAGCACGTAAAAAATGCAAGTCGAAAATATAGGGACCACCTTTGGTGGGAAGGTAACAGCATTCCGTGTGCCTTTGGCATTTAGTCATGCCGGCCACATGACCATGGAGACGTCTTCGGACAGCGCTGGCTCTTCGGCTTTGAAACGGAGATGAGCACCGCCCCCTAGAGTCGGGAACGACTAGCACATATGTGCGAGGGGAACCTTTACCTTTTATATGTATTTCTATCTGCAGAGGTTCTAAAATGCTTCATTGCATCATATACCTGCAGATATTTTTTTGCTGAACACCCCCTAAGGCACCCCCTAAAAGCTATCTAATTCAAAGGCTTACAGCAGTCTCTTCCTTGCAGACCCAGAAACTCCAAAATTAACAGCAGAGAAGCCACAGGTAGATGCCATGTATGTAGGCAATCCCTTGCAAGGAGCATCCACTGGAGTCAACGTGCTGAACATGTAAGTGATGTCATCAGCCTCCACTTCCCTTGTTCCCATCTCTGGAGGTTGAAATAATGGAGGATGTAGGGAGATGTCACCTAGGGTGATGCTTTTTGCATGCATAACGTCCTAACTGGAGTCCCTCCCACCCAGGGGTGGGTTTCCCATTTTGTTGCTACCGGTTCGCTGCGCGCACACTCTTTCGTGCGTGCACATGCCCGGTTCATGCGCGCACATGCCCGGTTTGTGCGCGCATGCCCGGTTTGTGCGTGCACGCCCGGTTCGTGCACGTGCCTGCCTTCCGCGCATGTGCCCGGCCTTCCACGCATGCATTTTTTGTGTGCATGCGCCTTCCGTGCATGCACCTGGCCTCAAAAACGTCCCTACATAGGATGTCATAGAGCCGGGGTGGGTGTGCAGGCCCACCCGCGATTTCTGCTACAGGTTCGGACGAATCGGTCCGAACTGGCTGAATACCACCTCTGCTCCCATCTCCAGAGAAGATGGAGAACACTCTTTGTGAAATGCTGGAGAACTGCTTGGTCACTTACTCATTGGGATTGACCAGTGCAAACCGTGTTTTAACTATAGCTTGTTAAACAATGGTGGTGGACCTCAACAAGATAAGCTTGAGAGAAAACGACAGATTCTAGTTGAGGACAAAAGTTCTCTCTCTTTGTTGACCCAGGTTTACCCAGCCAAGAGTCATTCAGAAACTTCGGAGAAGCGTACCAAGGAAGATGCGTCGGACCCCAAAGAATACGCTCGTCTTGGAAGTGGTAAAGCTCTTCAAACCATCTGAAGCATCTGTTACTTCTCCAATAGTTGAGGGGAATGACCTACTTCCCTTCAACTTTCATTTAGGGTTTGCCTGTTGGATGTAATCGAGTCTAAAAACTGACTTGAGATGAGGTACTTTGAGAGCAAGGATTCGCGATAACTTGTTTTAAATAAAATACAACCAGAATCCTTTATTTTGAAGGTTACATAATATGATTATCTCCACAAACCTTGCTTTGCACTTGTTCCATGGGAAATAACGTAGAATTTCTTGGTTTCACTCCAGGTTTATAGCTCTTCTCCCCAGTTCCAACTACATTTGGCAGGCAGGTCACTTTTCCCTCTTCCTTTGGAGACTGAAGAGATGTTTTGTAGCTAGCAAGAAATGACCTAGCAGTTTGTTAGAGCATGACACAAGTCAAAGATGTTTTCCTGCTTTTTGAGGTGTCTTGAACTCAAAGATCTCCTGCACTGAAGATCTCTCTTACATGAGACTCTTATGCAAAACCCCAGTTCATGTTTGAATCTTCAGCCTCGTTTCACTGGTATTTTCTGCAGGAAGGGACTCTGGCATTGTCGTCCTTGACGGCTGTATGGGATGACGCCTCAACATTCACCACACCTTTCCAGGATAGGTGTTATCAGGTTAGTATCTATGGAGAGGGAGGTCCATTTTTAACAGTACATGAGGCCCCAGCTGGAGAACATTTCTGAAAAGGTGCATAGTTGCTTTCTGACATTATTCAAAGCAATGTGGATTTGTCTTTCTGTCTTTAGTAGTCAATTCCCAGATTATAGGACAGCACTTATCTGGTCTGGTTTTGAAGGTGCTGGACTAGAAACCAGGAGATTGTGAGTTCTAGACTAGTTCTAGTGCTTATACCAACACAGACACATTCATTTTTTGATAGCTTATTGTCAGGGTAATGATTTAAGAGCTGACCAGCTGCTACGATGATGTAATGCTGGGAATGAGTCAGCAAGGTTTTTGGGCTGGTATCACTTTAAGAGCCTGTAATAAGAAGAGCCCCTGTTGGGGGCGTATCTCTCTCTCCGTGTGTGCTTCCATGCTGTAATTGCTGATTGCTGTTCGTTTGAGGTCTGACTAACGTAGGTGTATGTATATATTCTTTGTAGATAAAACCACTATTTAACTACAAACCTGTGTTTATTGTATTTGCTCCTGGGTTGTCTCACATAGTCACACTGTGCACACTCTGACACATTTAAAAAACAAAACTTCTAATTTAAAAAAAGATAGAGGAGTTAGTGTGCTACAAAGCAAAATCTCCAAGGCCTCAACATTCTTGGGCATTTTTGGACAATAAAATGACTGCTTTGTTTAGAACGTTTAATTTGGAAGTAGTCAACCATCCTATTTTCATAATCTTAGTTCAATCATCAGCAATTAGAAATCCTTTGAACTCATTATGAGTTTTTCTGGGTTGTGTTGGGAGTTAACTGTCCTCTCATTTCAGTTTCCTAACTCTTGTGTCTTTGAGGTTTCGATAAAGCTGAGACCGCACCTTCCTGAATTTCTAGAAGCCCTGGCCAAAATCTATGAGGTAAGTGCTCTACCACAATTAAATTTGATCTGTGCTGAATTGAATATGATGCAGAACACCTGTAGAAGGCAGCTAAGGATTCACGAAGGGACCACTGTCCAGAGACAGGGCATATGTCTTCCTAGCAGAAGACTTTGAGTTTAGGCTGAAAGACAAAGAAGCTGGGTTCCCAAGGTTTATTTAACTTTGGCTTGTTGACTAAACCACAGTTGGCCATGATCGCACAATAAGCTAAGCCACAAATCATATATTTTATCTATTAATCCAATTTGTATAGCCACCCATCTTGCCCAGCGGTGAAATCTACTTACCTTCCCTACCGGTTCGGAAGCGCTCGCTCCACGCGTGCTCCGCTCGTGCATGGGCTTTTTCAACCTCTGCGCATGCGCAGAATGCTTTGCGCATGCGCAGAGGGTAAAAAACCCCAAAATGGCAGCGTCCGGGCGGGTGGGCGGAGCCTCGCACTGCCTTCACTACCGGTTCTCCAAATCACCAGCAGGCGGCGCTACCGGTATGCCCGGACTGGGCCGAACCGGGAGCATTTCACCCCTGATCTTGCCCAAGATAACTCAGGGTAGGGCACAACAATTGCATTGCAAACCACGATTGTTGATTCATCCAACACACTAAATTATAAACTAGCCAACTGAATTATGGCATAGTCTGAGATACAGATCCTGCCAAAGTTTGGTGTGTGTGTGTGTGTGTGTGTGTGTGTGTGTGTGTGTGTGTGTGTGTGTGTGTGTGTGTGTGTGTGTGTAGGATAATCTGTTTTCTTCCTTTTCTCCAGGAGCAAAGGCAGATACTGTGGAAAAATCAGAAATCTTTTGAGGTTGACGGACCTCTGGAATTTTGCAAAATTTCAGAGATCTGTACAGGTAGTCCTTGACTTACAACAGTTCATTGAGTGACTGTTCAAAATTACAACGGCATTGAAAAAAATGACTTATGACAGCTTCCCATGCTTACAACCACAGTAGCATCCCCATGGTCATGTGATCAAAATTCGGACAATTGGCAACTGACTCGATTTCTGTGTCCCAGGGTCATATGATCCCCTTTTGCAACCTTCTGACAAACAACGTCAAAGGGGAAGCCAGATTAACTTAACAACTCTGTTACTTAACAACGGGATTCACTTAACAGCTGTGGCAAGAAAGGTTGTAAAATGGGGAAAATTCACTTAATACAACTGTCTCACTTAACCACAGAAATGTTGGGCGGTCGGAAGTCGAAAACTATCTCTTTTCATCCATTATCTTATTGTCTTATTCCCTAGGGGGGCCGATCTAGTCCTCCAGATGTTAAACCACAGCTAGATGGTACAGGACAATAAAAACAAGGACAAATAGGCTGAAAAACAGCTTCTATCCCAGAGAAGTGACTATATTGAATTCTACTGTATAGTGCAATATTAATGCAATATCAGGGGTTTTCAATTCAATTGTATAGAATGTGAAGGATGTATGTTTGTGTTTTATTTGTTCTGTATAATGTACACTGAAGATGGCATTTAATTTCGTTGTACGAGGTGCAATGACAATAAACTAAAACTAAAACTAAAACTAACTAAAACAAACTAAAACTAAAACTAAAACTAAAACTAAAACTAAAACTAAAACTAAAACTAAAACTAAAACTAAAACTAAAACTAAAACTAAAACTAAACTAAACTAGTAGAAGCTAGAAGTTAGCAACATCTACCTGTCTTACAGGATGCAGTTAGTTCTCCTCCTGCCTTGAAGCAAATAGACCAAAGCTAGACATTCAACTGAACATTATGAGATTCTACATAACATTTTATAGGTCCAGGATGCAATGGCTCCAAACAAACATCTTGTGCCCACCCAAAATCAGAACCTGACATAAAACAATCCTTAAAATTGTTTTATAGATCTCTGATAAAGGCAAAAGAGTAGTTGGAAATCCTCTCTGGATCACTTGCTAAATTATTTTGACTCCCAATTCTTCAGCTAACCCTTAAAGGCGATGAAAAGAGGTTGAGGAAAGACGCATAGCATCTTGGCATCTCTACTTATAATCGATCATCAGTAACAACCTAGTGTCAAAGAATTACTTTGGATGCGTGACAACCTTCTGAGAAATCCTTCTTGCTCTTTCCTTACAGATCTTTGTGTTCACCACCGCCAAGCAAGATTACGCTGATCAAATGTTGAAGGTCCTTGGACCACAGAGGAAGCTAATCAGGTGATGAAGGCTTTGGAATAAATTGTGGGGCAAGACAAGACTTGAAGAAGGTTGAATTTCTTGCATGCTCTTCAGCTTTATCTCCCTTACAAATGAAGGCAAATATACATGTCCCAAGAGAACGTTGCGGGATCCAATCTGGGTCGGTCAACGGGGACCCAGAGGTTGAGTCTTCTGAGCTTTTGGACTCGTGCTGGAGCCCATCCTCAGGGAACTTCTCTCTCTCTCTCTCTCTCTCTCCACAATGTGTGGACTGGGCTGTACCATGTGTAGTATTTATGTGGTGCCTGGTTGTATGTGGGTTTTAGTCGTTAATTGAGGTGTGGATGGCCGGCTATTAAGTTGTTGGCTGTTGTTCCCTTGTGCTGCCTGTCCTCAGCTCCTAAGTACCTGATAAGCTGGTGGTACATTAGCACTCCTGTGGCTTGACAAGGGGCTCTAATCATTTCCCTGGCTATTTTTGTCCCTACTCAGCCAACAATCTTAGTAGCTGCAAAGTTGAATGTATGTCCTTGTTCATTGAAATGTGAGCTACCAATGAGTTTATCTTTCTTTCTTGTTTTCTTCCAAGGCACCAGCTATATCAAGAGGACTGCCTCTGTAGCCATGGTTCCTATGTAAAGGACCTGTCCGTAGTAGAAAGAGATCTAGACAGGACTGTGGCGGTTGCAACTTACCTGCAAGCGTTTCCTTACCAGGTAATGACCAAGGTGTGGTACTCCAACATGACAAGAGAGGATACTGTTCCATAGCAAGACATCCCATGGATTTCTCTAGTTTGGGACAAAGTATTTTGACCTGGAATTGTTCCCTGCAGGGTCTCTGGTAGAAGTTTTCTCCATCAACCAGTCTCTGATTGATTTGATTGATTGATTGATTGATTGATGAGGAAGGTACATCCTGATTAAATGTGAATGTGGCTCCGTTGGGCTCCATAAAGTGCTTTCAAATTGGTGGTTGACAACATTTCAAAAGTCAGGACTAGCTGTTAATAATTTAGAGCAGTGTTTTTCAATTTTAAGATGGGTAAAACTTCAACTCCCAGTGCGGGCTGGGGAATTTGGGGAGTTGAAGTCACCCATCTCAAAGCTGCCAAAGTTGAAAAATGCTGGTTTAGAGGAATGAAAATGTAGAAAGTGTGGATTTGTGATCCAGTGCACAAAGGGAGTTCCGCATTTTTTTTTTGAGGTTGTTTCTTTTTTAAAGCTGAACCTATATCATTTTTGTTGTAGATCAGTGGTTCTCAACCTTTCTAATGCCGCGACCCCCCCGCCGCCGCAACCCCACCACCACCGCGACCCCCGCCCCGCCCGGGATGAGGTGACAAAGGGGGCGTGGCACAAGGGGTGAAATGCTCCCGGTTCGGGCTTGCCTGCGGGTCACCGGATAGCTGATAGCGACGGAAGCGGGAGACTTCGCCCGGACGCCACCATTTGGGTTCTTTTACCCTCTGCGCATGCGCAAAGCGTTCTGTGCATGCGCAGAGGGTAAAAGAACCCAAATGGCGGCGTCCGGGCGAGTGGGCGGTCTCCCGCTTCTGTCGCTACCGGCTGTCCAGCGACCTGCAGGCATGGCCGAACCAGGAGCATTTCACCCCTGCAAGTGACGGTGGCACCAAGATGGCGGGCTAACGCATGCGGCGACCCCTGTGAAATGGTCGTTCGACCCCCAAAGGGGTCGCGACCCACAGGTTGAGAACCGCTGTTGTAGATGTTGCGTTTTTCCTCCTTAAAATGGCAAAAGATTGCACCAGTCAGTGGGGACAATCGCACCAGTGAAAATCACACTCATTTTCTAAGGGGAATGACAAGAAAGGAAATTTGGGGGAAAATTTTATTTAGATCATGGACTATAGTCAGACTTTTCTTGTTCTTTTATAGAATTAAGAGCCAGATTAAACTATTATTGAGCTGATGGCGGTGGAAGCTCAGCTATCTATAAAGGAGAACATTTGTAGCTCAGGGTTGAAATGAAGAATCCTTGATGTTCTCTGAGCTTGGTGGTTTTCTTGCAGATGTTTCATGACCCAACTAACTTCATCAGTGCACTGATGGATAATGAAACGTCTGCAAGAAAACAATCAAGTCCTTCTCCCCCTTCCTGCAAACCCCACTACCTTCTACCGGTAGCACTGATGATGCTACTAGTTGGGTCATGAAACATCCACAAGAAAACAACCAAGCTCAAAGAGCACCAAGAACATCACAATCACAATCACAATCACAATCTTCTTCTTCTTCTTCTTCTTCTTCTTCTTCTTCTTCTTCTTCTTCTTCTTCTTCTTCTTCTTCTTCTTCTTCTTCTTCTTCTTCTTCTTCTTCTTCCTCTTCTTCTTCTTTCCTCCTCCTCCTTCCTTTATCTTTCTCCCCTCTGCATCC
>QLTV01012196.1:1333118-1365145 GCA_003457575.1 Thermophis baileyi
TCTTCTTCTTCTTCTTCTTCTTCTTCTTCTTCTTCTTCTTCTTCTTCTTCTTCTTCTTCTTTCCTCCTCCTCCTCCCATTATCTTTCTCCACTCTGCAAACCCCTTCTAACACTGATGATGTTACTTAGTTGGGTCATGAAACATCTGCAAGAAAGCAACCAAGGACCACTCATCTATCTGCCCAAATATTACAGTGCTCGAGTGCTTCGGATTGACCCTTAGCCTCAAATGAATGTTCTTGTCTCCTCGTAGATGTCCAATGTGATTGTGGTCCCTAAGTGGCAGGGCGATTGTCAGGACAAAGAATTGCTTCGCCTTATTCCAGCCCTCCAAACTATTAGTCAGGCAGTAAGTCAATGACTTTGTATCAATCCGAATGAATGGAGAAGCCACAGACATGAATGGATAAATGCTTAGAGCAGTGAGATTATATCCTAAACAGTTTCCAGCTTTTTAATCAATGCTCTTTGATGAAAACCTTAAATGGAATTAAACCTGGAAGCAGATGGCTGTCCATCTTTTGCTTAAACTGAACAAGAATGGTTTTCACTTTAGGCTGTTGGTGCCAGCGGTGAATTGCTGGTTACGGAAAGATGTGTCTGTTTTTAAAACAGTCTAGTCTTTTAAAATGAAAGATAGACCAGGGTTAAAGGGCTTAAAATGATTTTGCAGCCTTCTCTGTAGCCCAGGGATATCTAACCTTGGCAACTTTTAAAACTTGTGGACTTCAACTCCCAGAATTCCCCAGCCAGCTGGCTGGGGGAATTCTGGGAGTTGAAGTCCAGAGGTCCTAAATTTGCCACAGGTTTTAAATTTGCCAAGGTTGGACACCCCTGCTAGTAATATTTGGAACTGAAATTCTACTTTCCTTTATTTGTCCATGTCGCATTTACAGGTTGACATTCGCACTGAAATAGAGAGAAAACATCGTGGCCGAGGAAAGGTTGAACGCCTGTTTCCATTATAAATCTCTTCTTCAAATTTGATTTGGAACCTCCAGACTTTAAATCACAACGTAGCTTGGATATTTTGGGCCAACGATTCTGGGGTATATTTTTCATTTCTGTTGCCTTCAAGTGGATAGAAATTCAGGCACTGATGAGGAATTGAATCACTAGACACATTTTTTATTTACCATTTCAGGGAAACGATGGATGCTCAAAAATGCTTTTTTTAATTTTTTGGGTTTAGAGAAAAAAACAGTATCGTTCCATCCACTATGTACGCACATATTTTTCTCCCGTTAGCAATATATGTTGAGGTGTGCTTGAAGGAGCATCTTCCAAGTTTCTAGATTTATTTCTTGGCTTCTGCAAATGCACAAACGAGACATAAATATATGGTTCCTGAGCCATCAAAAGGCTTCCATAGGGTGTCATTTTTAAGAGACTGGGCTTTGCAGAAGAAATTCTTTGTCTAAAAATGTTTCTTTTGTGTTTTATTTCTGACATTCTCTTTCCATCCTAAGTGCAATTTCGTACAGAAATAATAAAACAAGGTTTCTCTTCAGCTTATGAGTTTTTACTACACAACCCTCCTACTCTCCAAGTTTTCAATCTGAGCCTTAATTCTTTGCTCTGCAACAAAGTAATACAGGTATTTCTCGTTTAGTGACCGCATTGTTTAGCAACTGTCTCATTTAGCAACCGTTCACATTTACGACGGTGATGAAAAAGTAACTTTACAAGCAATCCTTGTATTTACAGTTGCTGGTCTGAAAAGCAAAGGAAAGGTAATCAGATCAGAAGCAAAGTTGCATTACACTTAGCGTCAGCTGTCCGAGTAAACCAGGCAAGAAACATAATTAGATGAGTTAAATCTAGATGAGTTAAAACACATGACTTTATTGTAAGGCTATATTAACAGAATTTTGCAAGTCAAACTTCCTGATGCCACTTTTAATTGTAGAGTAGGTCCTTCCTAAGTTTCTTCCGCTACCCGTTAAGCATATGCAGGCTCCTCCGGTTTCTTAGCTATCATCCCTAGGTAGCAGCTTCTCTTTCCCTCATCCCCAAGGTCATCCACACCTTCCATTACACCTAGCAATAGCTTCACTTAATGACCAAGTTGCTGATCCCAATTGTTTTTGCTAAATGAGGACCATTTCTATTCTTCCATGGATTCTTTGACCCTTTCGAACAATGAAATCGGGGAGTGTGTGTGTGAGAGAGAGAGAGAGAGAGAGAGAGAGAGAGAGAGAGAGAGAGAGAGAGAGAGAGAGAGAGAGGGGAGAGAGAGAAGAGAGAGAGAGAGAGAGAGAGAGAGAGAGAGAGGAGAGAGAGAACACGAACGAACTATGGGGTCCTTTATGCTCTTGAGCTTGGTTGTTTTCATGCAGACGTTTCATGACCCAACTAGATAACATCTTCAGTGCTAGAAGAGAGTGGGAGTTATGGAGAGGAGGAGGAGGACTGTGGGGTCCTTGGTACTCTCTGAACTAGGTTGTTGGCTTGCAAGGCGTTTCATGACCCAACTAGGTAACATTGTCAGTGCTAGAAGAGAGTGGGAGTTATGGAGAGGAGGAGGAGGACCGTGGGGTCCTTGGTACTCTCTGAACTAGGTCGTTGGCTTGCAGATGTTTCATGAAGCAGCTAGTTAACATCAGGGCTCCACAAGATTTACCCCTCCAGATGTTGCAGAACCACAACCCTACATCCCTCTCCAAGGTCAGCCAAAGTTGGGAAGCCACCTGAGAACTGCAATCCATGGGGCAGAGCCCAGATGGAACCAACCGACCTGCTCTAACAGGCTTGGGGAACCCCAGCAAGCCCACCTGGGCCGGCCACTGCCGAGGGTTGCAGGCAATTGGAGTCCCTGAACCATACACCCCCCTCCCCAATTGCGGCCGGGGGGGGTCTCCTCCTGAGCTCCAAATCTCCAATCCCTCCCCCTCTCCGGACTACATTTCCCAGGGCGCTTGGCAGCCGGGGCGGGGCCTGAGTCCAGCTGGCGGCACCGAGCAGGAAGTCGCCCTGCAGCTCCGGCGTGGAGGCTGCCCGACATGCCTCTGTTGGTGGCGGAGGGGCGGCGGCTCGACCCGGTTCGGCCCCTCCGGGAGCTGCTGCGCGCCTTCCCGGAGCTGGAGGTGAGTGAGCGGGCGGGCGGGGGGCGGGGCTCCTGCGCCCAGGTGAGGCCAGGCGAGCGCCGCTGCGGGGCTCAGGTGTGCCCTGCACCTTGCGGGGAGCTGCAAAGGGCGCGCTGGCTTGGGGACCCTCTTTCAGAGGCTGGCTTGGGGACCCTCTCCCGGGCTGGGCTGGAAACTGGGTGGGGGGAGGTTGTCTTCTTCTTGTGCAAAGCGGGGCAAGCCCCCGGGGCACGCGGGGCTGGGGATCCCCCTTGCACCTGGGGGGTGGGTGGCAGGTATTTTCTAGGGGGTTTACCTGCGGGAGGGAGGGGGTCCCTGCCTGCTTGCTTGCCTCCCTCCCTCCCTCAACCTGTGCTTTTGCCCAACCTGCTAAGCTACTTGTCTATGGAGATTCTCAAGTCATCCAGGTCAAGGTTGTCCCAAAGGTGCTTTTTTTCAAGAAGCAATTGGACTTTCTTTGTCCTTCCTTGAAGATGTTTCGCTTCTCATCCAAGAAGCTTCTTCAGCTCTGGAGGAGCTTCTCGGAGCTGAAGAAGCTTCTTGGATGAGAAGCAAAACGTCTTCAAAGCAAAACCAGAAAGTCCAGTTGCCTCTTGAAAAAAAGCACCTTTGGGACTGCTAAGCCAGTGTTTCTCAACCTGGGCAACCTTGAAGATGTGTGAACTTCAAATCCCAGAATTCTCCAACCGGCGTGCTTCAAGATATGTAGACTTCAATTCCCAGAATCCCCAAGCCAAGACTGTTCTAAGCCATAATGGAACTTACATAGGGTGTCTGAGTATTCTTCATGGTCCCAGCCCTTATGGCTGTAAACCCTGATTTGTGGGTGAACATAACGCCTAGTTCCAAGTAACTGGACCTTAATGAAGATCCAATGATGGAAACAAGGTAGTAATATTGTCCTGAGGAGTCACTATGGATTTTGTCTATGGTATAATACACTTGGAGAGAGGTAGTTTGGTGTAGTGGTTAAGGCAGCAGGCTAGAAACCAATGTTGACTTAGCTTGAGGAACTAAGGCCCAACTTTTGGCTTTAGTTCCTCAAGCTAAGAGGAACTGGCCAGCTTTTCAGGACATAGCAATAGCAATAGCACTTAGACTTATATACCGCTTCATAGTGCTTTACAGCCCTCTCTAAGCGGTTTACAGAGTCAGCATATTGCCCCCAACAATCTGGGTCCTCATTTTACCCACCTCGGAAGGATGGAAGGCTGAGTCAACCTTGAGCCTGGTGAGACTTGAACTGCCAAACTGCAGCTAGCAGTCAGCTGAAGTAGCCTGCAGTGCTGCACTCTAACCACTGCGCCACCTCGACATCTTCACAAAGTGCCCTACCACCTCCTCCTGGAGTCCAAACTCATTCCCTATTCTCATAATTGACTCGTGCGTTATATGTTTGTGGGAATAAACTGGTACAGTTCAAGCAATTCCCAGTTTATGTGAAGCTTTGCTTGGTTTCCAGATCTTGGAAGAGGTCTTAGCTATGTTTCTTACTTTGGAGGCCCAGACCAGAGAATTTTGATAGCTGTTTTGCTGAAGTTGTGTTGTCTGTGACCCACAAAGACCTGTACAAAAACTCTTGTTCCCCAATCAGGAGCAAGCCAAACAGTTCCGCAGCCAACCTGCTCAAGCGGTGGGACCAAAAGGACTTCTCTATGTCCAGCAAAGAGAATTTGCAGCCACCACGTCCAAAGATGGTAGGTGGATCTCGAGAGAGTATAAACTCTCAATTCAAGAAAAGACAGCCAAGATCTTACATGATGTTCTCCTGCTTTCTTGATAGGTTCTGTTTCCATTCTTGGTTCAGACGATGCCACAACGTGCCATTTTGTGGTTCTGAGACATACAGGTACTGAAATAACTGAAAATTTCCTGGTTTGGTTCCCATTCTCTATAATTAGACATTTATAAAGTTTGAGGTTGTGGTTTAGAAGTGGAATAAGAGCTTGAGGGAAGTCCTTGAGATAGACTGAGGTTTTGTCTTCTTGGCTCCAGTGTTTAGAAGAAGCACCACAGAAACCTACAGATCTTGTCACAACTGGCCATAACCTCACTGTCTTCCAGTTGAGTGATCTTCAACTCCTCAAAAATCCTTTAGCTGATAATGTGTTTTGATAAGTCTATTCTAAATAGAGAAATGTTCCTTATAGCTACAGTTGTCCATAAACTGCAAATTCTCATTGTATTATTATTATTATTATTTTTTAGGGAGTGGAGCAATTTGTCTAACTCACTGCGATGGATCAGATACCGAAACAGAAGTTCTGCTGATCGTAAATGCAATACAAGTGCTTTCTCTAAGCACCGATTGTGGAAGGTCAGGGTTTTTTTTAATATTCCTTTTAAATAATCTGGTGAAAAGTTGGGGCTTCATGCTTCTCAGCTGCTTTCCACCTCTTTTCCACCTCTTTCCACCTTTCCAGTTAAATTCAGGTAGTCCTCGACTTACAACAATTACGATGGGTCCTCGCACTTAAGACCATCACATCATCCCCATGGTTGCATAATAAAAATTTGGATGCTTGGCAATCGGCATGTGTTTAAGATGGTTGCAGCATCATTGTCAACGTTCCAAGTAATGCACCCATAGAAAGTAGAACTCCGAGGCAGGTAGATTCCTCAAAGAACAAATTTATTGGATACATCATATTGGCACAGCTGGTGAAAACCGACTCTGAAAGTTCTTGCGGTTTTCACCTAATTAAAAGAGAAAGTTTTCCCCCTTTCCCCAAGTCATCAGTCACATGGTCCAATCGAGGTGCTGGCCAGTTGCTTGGTTACTTCGCTTCTCCTCTCCCAGGCACCTGTTGGAATGACCTTGGTTCCCACAGGAAAACCTTTTGTTTTGACTGAATAGAATAGAATAGAATAGAATTTTTTATTGGCCAAGTGTGATTGGACACACAAGGAATTTGTCTTGGTGCATATGCTCTCAGTGTACATAAAAGAAAAGATAAGTTCGTCAAGAATCACAAGGTACAACACTTAATGATAGTCCAGGTACAAATAAGCAATCAAAACCCCAGCTAACTATTTCCCTCCCCCTCCCATCTAGTGGCAACCCTGAAGCATCAAAGATGACCCCAGCCAGGTTCGCTTCACGGTTGACAATCCTGGGTTCATGTGAACACAACCTGAGACTTTCCAGCCAGCTTCCAAAGTCAATGGGGGAAGCTGGAGTCACTTAACAATTGCAACGATTTGCTTAACTATGGCAAAAGAGGTCGTAAAAGCAGGTGTGATTCACTTAACAACTGCCTAGCTTAGCAACAGAAATTCTGTCTCGAATTGTGTCTATAAAATCAAGGACTTATAAATAACAGAATGTCCCCGATATACATCCTGTATTGTAGTTATTTACCCAGAAACAAAATTGAATAGTCGTGAGAAATATGGTAATCGTCATAATAATAAAAGGTGCATTTTCACATCCAGCCTAATTAATTCAAATTCAATCTAAAAGGGATTGAAAATTGAACGAATGTTTCTGGATTTTGTGTCTACTAGGTTGGAGTTGCACCTGGTTGGAGGGTTTTGTGATGATAGGCGCTTGTCCCAGCGTCTTACCAGTCAGCTGTTAAGTAAGTTTTGTGTTTTTGGTTTTGCTGGGGTCTTCATAAAAATTTGAGGTTCTCTTTGAAGTAGAATAAAGTTGGCCAGTTGTGTGAGCTGGTGGGAATTTTGTGGACTCCAGGGCACCCATAAAACAAATTTCTGCTTTAGGGAAAGGGCTTACATGATGGAGGTTGTAGTGAATGGAGCCAGTTACATTTATGGAGAAGAGGTCTGTTGGGGGTGACTCATGTTGATGCCTACAGAACAGAGGTGGGTTCCTACCGGTTCGGACTGGTTCTATAGAGCTGTTAGTAACTTGGCGGCCTGGGTCACTGGAACCGGCAGCGACCCAGGCCTGCCACGCCCCCGAGCCGGTTCTCTCGGCGGTGCCATAGGTGCCGCCATCTTGTTTTTTGCTTTTGCGCATGCGCAGAACCCTTTTTTTTAGTACTGCGCATGCACGCGCGCAAAGTGCGCCCACGCAAACCACCCACACGGTGTGCGGCGCCCGCCCGCCCGTGCAGTGCATCCCTGAGCAAACTGGCAGTAGAAGAATCCGGAACCCACCCCTGCTACAGAATATATGATACCATCGGTAGGAAGAATAAAATGCTGGACTGTTAGTTTTGGGTCACAAATTCCTTAGGATAATTTTCTTGGAACTGATTGGTTGACTGTGCCTTCGATTAAGCTAGAAACTTCATCTCCTACAGTTTCAGAAATGGACCGTTGGTAGTGGACATAAGGGGGCAGTTGTCCCAAGTGAGAAGCTGTGTGTCTTGATAAACCCAGTCTGGAAACAGAGTGGAGTATTGAAGTATTTCAATAATACAATTATTTTTCATCATGTAGTTAATCTGTATTTCTTTCCTCGGCCTATGAGTTTCATAGTCTTTCCTTTTGTGTTCTTAGGAGCGTTTGACCGCTTGTTAGATAATGTTTATTTGATGACATTCTGTGTCACAGGTAATTTATATATGTCTTTGTCTTTATTGTATTGTCTGAATCAGTTTATAATGCAACCCGCTTACGTTTTGAATTTTGGCCATCAATTTTACAATCCTGGTGTCAGCAGAAAATCTGTAAAATGTTGCCAGAATTTTATAAAAACATGACTTATTTTAACCTTGGTCAAATAAACAAACATTACATTCCTTCCTTTTACTTATGAAGGTCTTAATCATTCATTCATTCAAATGTTATTGTAGGATTTGATTTCTGTTCAATTTTTCTCTGTCCCATTGCAAAGGAAAGTTATTTTCTTAACAAGGAATATGCCAGTAGCCAAAGGAAGGAATCAGTTTAAAAGCTAATTTCCCCCACACCCTGCCCCCAATTTTTGGGTATGGCCCCCAGACACTTAAAAATGCTTGCAATATGGAATTCTTAATATGGCAGAAGGGAAAAATTAAAGAATGCATGGAGAGGAGTCATGCTTATTGTGTTTAATTGACTTAATATATGTAACATTTAAATATAATCAAGTTTAGGGTCCCCCCCCCAGCTTAACTAAATATCTTTATCTTGGTTCTGTCTTCTCCTTTTGTGAGGATATTCTCTGTCAAATCTAAAATATAACCGCCAGCCTGAAAAAGTTTGTGCACCCCAATCTGAAGTGGCATAGCTGTGCCACTACATACTTTCCAGTTTATTGCTCTTTTGATAAAGTCAATTTTTATGTGTTCATTACAGAACTGAATGATCGCCAAGAAAATGGCAGGCATTTGCCGTATATTTACGGAATCGGTGAGTTAACGTTTCTTGCATTTGAGGCCAGGTTTAAAAACTGGTTTACAATTGTGAGACCGGGTATTGCCACCCTAATTTTTTTTTTTAAACTGGCTCATTAAGATACCAATGAATGGAAATAAAAGATGCATGTTTTGTTTAACACTTAAAGAGAGGCAGTTTGAAAGATTTTTCCTGTCAACTTGCTCTGTCCTTTGACTTAATGTTTAATGAGAATTTCAGAATTCCTTCAGAAGGAACGTATTTTCTTATTATGTGGCTCCTTCCCTTTCAGCTGCGAATGTTAAAACGGGTGAGATTTTCCATGCCACATTTCCAGACCGAGGACCTGATGAAGACATGCGGTCTGCCAGGGTCTTAGCAGGAGCACAGGTTAGCAACGATTGTACAAAAGAATGAGAAAGGGAACCACGCTTCAGGCAAAAAAGTCCTCTGTCAAAAACTTACAATCTAAAAGATAAAACATAGAAGAGAATATGTGTAGCTCAGAGTTGAATTATGGAGTCCTTGATATTCTCTAAGCTTGGTTGTTTGTTTGTAGACATTCATTACCCAACTGGATATCATCAGTGTGGGGAAGTGTGGCATTTGCTCCCTGTTTATATTAAGAAGCTTGATAGAGATAGATACCGTAGATGATAGGTAGGTAGGTAGGTAGGTAGATGAGATAGATAGATGATAGATAGATGATATAGATAGATAGATAGATAGATAGATAGATAGATAGATAGATAGATAGATAGATAGATAGATAGATGTGATGGATGGATGGATGGATAGAGGGAGAGATAGAGACAGATGATAGATAGTTGATAGAGAGATAGATGATAGATAGATAGAGATCAATAGTTATTTGCCCTGCCATTGTTGGTGTGTGGTGTTCTCCTAGGAGAAAACCGATGGAAGAGTCAGAGCATGGAACATAAATGAACATAAATGAGAATCAGAGAAAGACATAACCAGGATTTGGCGTTATAACGGTAGCCAGGATTAACACTTCTGGCTTCTGGTTCTGCTGAGTAACCAGAGTTTGTTCTGCGCTTGCTCCCGTTTCTCCTGCCATAACCTGCTGAAACTGTCCTGTCTCTTGTTAGATGATCAGCATTTATGACTCCAAGAAGGAACAACTTTCCATTGGGCCTTACTACTGGATGCCTTTCCCCCACGTGGATTTCTGGTTGGAGCAGAGCAACCACAGCATCTTACAGGTAGCTGGAGTTTGCCAAGGACATGGGGGGACCCCAGTTGGAGAAAGCTCGGCTGAAAGATTGCCGAGTTCAT
Source organism: Thermophis baileyi (assembly GCA_003457575.1). NCBI lineage: Eukaryota > Metazoa > Chordata > Lepidosauria > Squamata > Dipsadidae > Thermophis > Thermophis baileyi. Next base: position 1,342,790 of record QLTV01012196.1, read on the forward strand.
GTATTATGTTAAGCCACAATATGATCTCTTTGGTTTTTGTTTAGCGTTTTCTGTCTCCAACCATCGCGGTTTGTAAATCATAGCTTACTACAGTGTGTACTCCCAGGAGGTTGTAAACTTAGCCAGCAAGCAATGGGAAAGCAAAATATGTAATGTCTGAATGCAGTTGAGCATTCAATTGGGGTTTATTCAACCTTGGTTTATGGAATTGGTGGCAGTAGGTTGAGTTCTAAGCATTCTGTCTAAACCACAAACTAAACAAGTCCCATAGGCTTTGCCTATAGTGTTAGCTCAAGGATTTCTTTGTGTCAAGTGGGGGTTTGAAATTGGATTTCCTTGTTGTGGTTTCATCACTCCATCTACTGACGTATGTAGGAGGACCATGTTTTGATAATCTTATAAAAACAGTATCCTAAGAATCTCACAAGTCAATCAGAAGAGAATATTTGTGGCTTGGGGTTGAACTGTGGGGTCCTTGATGCTCTCTGAGCTTGGTGGTTTTCTTGCAGACATTTCATGACCCAACTAGGTAACATCACCAGTGCTAGAAGGGAGGGGGGCTTGTGGAGAGGAGGAAGAGGAGGGGAGTGGAGGAAGAGGAAGAGGAAGAGGAGGAGAAAAAGAGATGAAAGAGGAGGAGAAGGACTCTCTGAACATGGTTTTCTTGCAGACATTTCATGACCCAACTAGGTAACTTCATCAGTGCTAGAAGGGAGGGGGACTTGTAGAGAGGAGAAGGAGGAGGGGAGCGGAGGAAGAGAAAGAGGAGGAGAAAAAGGAAGAGGTGAAAGAGGAGAAGGACTGAGGGGTCTTTGGAGCTCTCTGAACTTAGTTGTTTTCTTGCAGACGTTTCATGACCCAACTAGGTATCATCACCAGTGATAGAAGGGAGGGGGACTTGTGGAGAGGAGGAGGAGGAGGAGGAAGAGAAAAAGGAAGAGGTGGAAGAGGAGAAGGACTCTGAACGTGGTTGTTTTCTTGCAGATGTTTCATGACCCAACTAGGTAACATCATCAGTGCTAGAAGGGAGGGGGGTTTATATTCTAGTGGCTGCCCTGTCAGTGTTGGTGTGTAATGAAACATTTGCAAGAAAAAAAAACCAAGCTCAGAGAACACCAAGGATTCTCACCAGTCGGTTTCCTTAAATATTTCTTCTTTGTATCTTTGCAGAATCTCTCCACATCACCTCTGGCTGAGCCACCCCATTTTGTGTCACACATCAGAGCTACCCTGCTTTATCTAAGAGAGCATCCGTTCCCCGATAAAACTCTCTTCCCTACTCAAAAACCTCGCCTCTACAAAAAAAATGCTGAGGGCTTGTGGGAGAGAGTCTCTGGCCAGATCTAACCCAAAGTGGAAAAACCAGGAGCGCTCTGGAAGTGAAAGTCAAGAAAGGTGTCAGAGACCCTCCCTATGCCATGCACCTTTACCTGGTGAGCCCCCACAAAGACATCAGGGAAAACCAGTGGGTTGCATTTATGGGATCTTAACGTCCCTCAAATATCCCGTGTTTTCCAAAACAGGCAGCCAATTCGGTGCAAAATTAGATAACCTTTTCACATTTCATGGAGTTGGGTCCAAAGTTCTCAAGAACATAAAATGGGCCTCAATATTGTTTGCAAAGAAGGAGGTGGAGCCTCCTTTGTTGGTACTCCCGTCCCTGCTCCGTCACGTTTTTCTTGCTTTAGTCGTTTCTTCAAGACCAGCGCCTTACGCAACGTCGTCATTCTGCTTGCTTCATCGGAGCGATGTCCTTGATAAAGTATCAGCTGGAGATGAGCAGAACCTTCCTGGGCACGTTCTCATGTTGCAATGAAGAGTTCTGGTCCCTGTTTTAGAATACGGCATGGTCCATTTCAAGGTCAAACCTGTTCCGGTGAGGTTGGAATGACCTGTTCCAACATGAGGGACGCTTCTGGTAGGGTTAGAACATGATCTTGACACCAGATGTTTCGGTGAGGACCTTCCGACCTAGACGATTTTGCTCTTCTCTGGAACTATCTCAGAGGTGCTGTGGGAGCTTTCAAATGAAGCTAGGCCTTGTTTGTGCCACACGAGGACAAACTTCTCCAAGCTAATAATAGATGTTTGCGTTGAGGCCTCCGAGCAGTAGCTAAAGAATGTCGACCATGACATTCTTCTTGGACCTCGAGGACCAAATGTATGCAGGCAAATATGTTGGGTGGGGACTTGCCTACATACCTATCCTCTGATGGGGGACTGGGTTCTAGTACAGCTCAACATGGGGTGATTCTCCTCCGTTCCTTTTTAAAGTTGATTTTCTACAATAAATCTCCATAACTAGTCATAATTCCTGCAAGAAAACCGCCACGTGGCTTCAGATACTACTTTCACGGCACACGTTTGTATGGGCAAGATTCAGATTTTTGGTTTCGGCTTTTTTTTTTTTGTGCTGTTATTTTTCTCCACTGTTCAGCTTCCTGTCCTGTCAAAAAGAAATTGGTAGAATCTGGTCTGGATCTCACCATCGTTGTGTCTTTCAGCACCGGAGGTGGGATTTTCATTGAACCAGATCCATCAAACCATTGAATGTAGCCAAAATAATATTACGATTAAAAGCAGTCACAGCTTAAATCTTCTCCATTTGTTATATCCTGAGCCTCATTTCTAAGCAAGGATCCAACAATTTTATCAAATGTTATTATTTCTGTTAACTAAACCCAAAAGCTTTTCAAACACCTCTGCATGGAAGAAGAAACTTTAAAACTGTTTTGCTATGATTTAATCTGGTTTTCTTTTTAGGTATTTATGTGTGTCTGAAGTAGGTACGTTTTAACAGAATAACAGAGTTGGAAAGGACCTTAGAGGTCTTCTAGTCCAACCCACTGCTCAAGCAGAAAATCCTACACCAGGGGTGAAATCCAGCAGGTTCTGACAGGTTCTGGAGAACCGGTAGCGGACATTTTGAGTAGTTTGGAGAACCGGCAAATACCACCTCTGGCTGGCCCCAGAGTGGGGTGGGAATGGAGATTTTGCAGTATCCTTCCCCCAGGAGTGGGGTGAGAATGGAGATTTTGCACTATCCTTCCCCTGCCACGCCCACCAAGCCACACCACGCCCACAGATAATAAAAAAAATGGATTTCACCACTGCTGCTAATCCTTATAGTTTATAAGTGGCATATGTTTTACTGCATGCATAGTTTCCACCCATTGCTTCTTGTCCTACCCTCAGGTGCTTTGGAGAATAGCTTGACTCCTTCTTCTTTGTGGTAGCCCCTGAGATATTGGACGACTCCTATCATGTCACCCCTAGTCCTTCTTTTCATCAAACTAGACATACCCATTTCCTGCAACTGTTCTTTATATGTTTTAGCCTCCAGTCCCCTAATCATCTTTGTTGCTCTTCTCTGCACTCTTTCTAGAGTCTCAACATCTTTTTTTTTTTCTTTCTTTGCTATTCTACAATTTCTGGGCAAGATTGAATAACCCTCTGGTGTTTGTGTATGTGCCAGACCTAAGAAAGCTAATTATAGGGTGGGGCAGCCATCGGACCTTCAGAACCTGGTCGTACGTACCTTTTGAGGAGTCCGTCATAACTCTGAATGGTCGTTAAGTGACTAGTTGTAAGTTGAGGAGTACCTGCATGGAACTTTTAGCTCAAGCAGATGGTTGTATTTTTCAGATGGATTCACCATCTGTGCTTAATTGTAAAGTGGTATTGGTGTGTGTGTGTGTGTGTGTGTGTGAGATTGACTAAGTGTAATTTACAATCCAGTTCAGTGAATAAAGTACAATTCATTTAAGGGCAGCAGACCAATTAAAAATAGCAATAGCACTTATATACCGCTTCACAGTGCTTTACAGCCTTCTCTAAGCGGTTTACAGAGTCAGCATATTGCCCCCAATGACCTGGGTCCTCATTTTACTGACCTTGGAAGGATGGAAGGCTGAGTCCAACTTTGAACCTGGTGAGATTCGAACTGCCAAATTGCAGTCAGCCGGCAGTCAGCAGATGTAGCCTGCAGTACTGCACTCTAACCACTGCGCCACCAAAAGCTACATTTATTACTGGTTTACTCTTTCAAGTCTAATTTGGTTATGTAGCAGTAGGAAAAAACAACTGGTTTTTTGTGGTTTTCTGGCTGGGTTTTTGTGTCCTGCTCAGGCATCTTACAGCCAGAAGGCAAGTACAGTTTTAAAAACAGACAAAACGAACCATAAACAGAGAGAAAACCCTGCTCCCTTCCAGCGTTGATAATGTTACCTAGTTGGGTCATGAAACGTCTGCAAGAAAACAACCAAGGTCAGATAACACCACAATCTAGAAATTGTCCAAATTTCTAGACCTTGATTTTATTTGCAGGGCTGTCTTTAAACTTGTTCAATTTTAAGATACTTAAAACCAAACATGGTTAATATGATACTCGAATCTAATCACTACCAGAAATAGTAACCTTCTGGATTAAATAATTAAAGTCTTCTAATGTGTATATTCCCTACTTCTCTAGGATTTTGCTGGTTGGTTCTTTTAAACCATCACAAACTCAGATACAACAAGTTGAAGAACCTTTATTGAAGCATTTAGGAAGTATCTAAATTATGACTGTATTCCAGCAAAACTGCCAGCTTGATATAAAACATTAAAATTTATATTAACAATTATAACTTTAACCTTTCCCCCCTTCATGAACCCAAGTTAATATAAATCATTGCACTAAATAAACAGTCAAAAGGAAGACAGGAATTAAATTTGCACTTTAGAAAAATCAACCCTTAATAGTTGGGAGTTAACTGTACATTTAACCAGCGATAATCCTCAATCAAGAAAGAACAAGCTGTTGTTAACCTTTAACAAACATTTTGGTCGTTGTTGTTGCAGTACCCACGGAAGAGCTTCTATCGGTCAAGAAACTGGTTACTCTAGAGTAAACTAGAACTGATGATCGTTCCCTCTCAACCTCCATAAATAATATTAAGCAAAACTTGAACTCTTAATGCCCACTTGAGTGCAAAGGATAACAGATCCTCAAGTAAACTATTAGAAGAGAGGAGAAAATTCTAGCATTCGCTGTAAGATCTAGTTTGGTGAGGACCTCCGTAACTGATGTGAATCATGTCTGGATACTTGGATTTTAAAGCAGAAAAAAATCTCCCATTTCCAAATTAGTAATTTCTACAGTTATGACCACATGGGGCTGTTTTAGACTTTTTTTTTTTTTTTTTGGTCAAGGGAATGGCAATTTTTTCTGCTTACAGTCTCAACATTGGATTATATAACCACTACCAAAAAAATGATTTTGAGAATACGATTCCTTAATTTTTATTATCTGTGTTAGAATAGAATCGAAGTCTTCAATTGCTGACAATAAAGTCCCTTCGCTTACACTAGTTTTATTGATTAATTAAATCTAAATGGAACTATTATTAAATTCCACAGCGTTCCCCCAACTGCTGCCGTCTCGGGATGTTGAATTTCATTTCCCCAAATTCTTGGTTTCTGGGTGGAAACCAGCCCGATGTGCCCAGATTAGCAGCAGATTGAGGGAAACCATGCTATAGAGAAACGTTGCTCAAAAAAGAATTTTTTTGTGTGTGTGAAACAAAATCAGAACATGGGGTGAATAGGGGAAGAGAGATCAAGTGCAGCCAAGTCTCTTAGGGAACCAAGTTGCTCTGTTTAACAGAGAAAGAGCTAAATGTCGCAGGGAAAAAAAATCATAATTAATCACCGAAGTGAGGAATCAATGCTTGAATATCTACTCTCGACTTTAAAAACCAAATCAGCTGAATGTGTGTATTTCTTTCCTGTAGTGCAGTACTGTATAATAAGCTAATTTCTCTGAATATTTACAATATTTAACAAATGCAACCAACCAATGAGAAAAGCTAAGAACGGCAAGAGGGGGAAAAACACCAATATGCCACCGCTTTTGGTGTCTTGCTATCTGCCCAAAAGCAGCATTGAGCAATAAGAATGGATGTCCCTTCAATGCAAACCTTTCAAACTGGGTTTTGTTCTGTGTGATATTTCCCCCCCCCCCCACTTTTTAATTTGGCTCTGGCAAGGAACGTCTAAAGCTACCTGAGCCAACTCTTAGGACCCTGTGAAATGCAAAAGTCTGTCGAGGCAAAGATTTGGGGAACCTGAAAGCAACTTAATCCGTCCCCCAAATAGCGCCACGTTAACAGTAAAGGCAGCCAGACGTTGAAAAAAACATTTTAAACACTTGTTAAATAAAAATAGCTGGCAGCTGGTGGGCTCAGCAAACAGGAACTAGATTAGCTTAATCCCAGCACAGAGTACAATCCAATTTAGAAAACCAAGGAAAGTCTGTGCGAAGCAACTTTTAATTTAATTTTTTTTTTAAAATCAGGCATTTTTTGGGGACTCCGTTCGGCTCCTAATTCTTGCATATTCCCTGCTAAGAAGGAAAACGTTCCTAAGCCACCCCAGATCCAACCTTGGCACTAAACGGGTGTGCAGGATAAACGGAAGAGGAATCGGAACCAAGCAGACAAATAAAAAAAAGTGAGAGAGCGAGAGAGACACTAATTTTTGTGCAAAACCTCCAGCCAATCACATACGAATAGCAATTCGTACACAACTACCTCCGGCATGGTTTCACATTTTAAATGCGTCATTCGGTTTCTCTTCTGGAGCGAAGTGCACTTTTCTTTTTTCTTTTTCTTTTTCTAACCCCTGTACAAAGTCTTATTGCACAGAGCCTTGGTTTTTATCTAAGGCTCTCTTTCTCCTCAGATAGCGGATGGTCATTTCCCGGGGCCTGAGAATTGGCGCCTGGGGAAACGCTCGTCGTTTGCTGGGGGAGAGGAGGCGTGCTTTCGCTCGACGGCTCGCCGTTCTCCTGCTTGAGGGGAGAAGCTGCGAATTCTCCTCTGTCCAAGTCAGTAGCTTGGCTCACCGAGCTGGTCTCGCTGACCCCATCCGAGTTCCTCCCGGCCCGTTTAAACAGTTTTTGACCTGGAATGAAACACGGGAATGAGAAAGATTTGCCTCTGTTAGCCTTGTCCACATAAGAAGCCAGTCCTTGATTTACAGCAGTTCGTTTAGTGGCCGTTCAAAGTTACAACGGCACTGAAACGGCAATGTGACTTGGGACCGTTTTTCACAGTTACGACGTTTGTGGCATCCCCAGGATCGTGTGATCAAAATTCAAATGCTTGGCAACCGGCATGTACTTATCACTGTTGCAGTGTCCGGGGTCATGTGATCCCCTTTTGTGACCCTCTGACAAGCAAAGTCAATGGGGAAGCCAGATTCGCTTAACAACCGGGTTATAGTAACTTGCAGTGATTCGCTTAACAACTGTGGCCAGAAGGGTCGTAAAATGGGGCAAACCTCACTTAAATGTCTCACTTAACAACAGGATTTTTGGGCATAATTGTGGTTGTCAGTCGACGGCTACCTGTACTAGCTTTGTCTTTATTGTTAAGGTTAAATTAACAGAATCCTGTAAGTCTGAAAGGACATTTCTCCCCTCTCACTTTTACACACCAAGAAACTAGGGAGGGTCTTTCTGAGATGTTTGCCACACCTTTTTCCTTCTGTGGGTTCAGCTGCCTTTTATCTGACTCTGGTCTAGTCTGTGGCTCTTCCTCCTGTCACCCAAGGTCATTCACACATACTCCGTTTCACTGGGCTATGAATTTCTTCATCTTTAAAAAATTATGTTATTTTACTGTTTTTACAGCCGGCTCAATAGTGAGGATTACCAAAGTAGATTTTCAAGAATAATCATTGTTGCTGCTGTTGTTGTTTTTTCTTTGAGAAGATTCCATGAAATAGAATTTGGCTCTTGGCGGCTACACATTCCTATAGCATGATTAGGTCCTGATTTGCCAATTAACCTTCTGGGATTTTTTTTTTTTAAATAGATATGTATTTAATTTTGACTTCCTAGTCTAGGCCTTAGCCCTGGGATTTCCTGGTGCCACTAACCAGATTGAATCTGCTTAACTTCTTAGCGATCCAGAAAGATTGACTAGGTTTCACGAGTTATTGGTTACTGTTTTACTCTTCTCTTGCTCCCAGAAACTTCCATAGTAGTCTGTCACTAAGAAGGACATCGTCACTGGCTTAGTTTTGGAGATGACCAACTAGATGAGCCTCGCTCCTATCTGGTCCTATTCTAGGACATTCTAATACAGGGCTGTCCAACCTTGGCAACTTTTAAGACTTGGGGACTTCAACTCCCAGAATTCCCCAGCCAGCATGTCTGACTGGGGAATTCTGGGAGTTGAAGTCCACGGGTCTTAAAGTTGCCAAGGTTGGACACTCCCGTTCTAAACACAATAGGATTTTGTAACTCTGGCTTTATAAACCAGAATACAGAAAGGATTCTTCTCAATGCTTTTTTTTAAAAAAATAAAATAAAACTGAAGATGAAGCCAACTTACCAGGGAACTTCTGTTTAGCACGGCTTGATGTGGGAGTGGGAGGTGGGGTGATCCCCGTGCCCTGGGCTTTACATTTGTATGTTGTCTCTGTGGATTCCAAAGAACCTGACAAAGAAATGGGTGTGAACACATCAGATCCGGATAAATGCATTGATCATAGGATGCACACAAGGAAGGAAGAGATATTTGTTGTGGCCTGTCGGCCGCCAGCCCCTCCAGCAGCTGAATCAGATGAGGCGGCAGCGTGGGAGTCAGGGCCAGCATCAAGGCAACCTGAGAGCTCCGAGGGGGAAGAGGGAATGGAGCTGGCAGAGAGAGACAGGAGCCTGGGCCACCCATCAGCCCTCAGATGGAGAGTCAACAGCCCCCAGGTCTGGAGGTGGCTGATGAGGAAGAGGAGGAACAGCTGGATCCAGTGCCTGACGCGCAGATGCGCAGAAGGCAGAGGAGAGGAGAGCAGTGAAAATCCGTGGGCCGATCCTTGGGAAGGAAGAGCCACCGTTGCTAGTGAAGCCCCACCCTAGCTCTGGGGATAAAAGGCAGGGGGCGGAGATGAATAGATGTGGCAGACAACTATTCATCTCCCTGCTGGACAGACTTCTTAGCCTGCGGTGAGAGAGAAACTTTTTGCCGGGACTGCTGGCGCTCCTAATAAAGGAATCATTGATTGATTTCAGAGGGTTTGTCGTGTTTGGGGAGCTGGGTCAGAACAATATTGATCTTCTAAGAGCCTTGGACTCATGACATGTGCCATGTTTCCCTGACCGTGTTAAGTTGACTTTTCTTGGAGTTGAACATCTCTGAAGTCATTGTTTGAAATTAACTGCGAAAGTTCAGAAATCATCTCTACTTTCCAGTTTTAAGATCGTAATTCTGGTCAACGAGCAAACATTCTAGACAGACCAATCTGGTGGTGCTATCAAAAGAAGAATGGGAGAGATTTGGAATGGAGAAGAGGTGAACTATATTCTCTATTGGCCTTTGGAAGCTTTTCAAACCTCGGCCCAAAGGTGCTTTTTTCAAGAGGCACCTGGACTTTCTTGGGTCAAGAAAGTCCAGTTGCCTCTTGAAAAAACCATATTTGGGACAACCATGACCTGGATGATCTCCATAGGCGCTTTCAAACCTCGGAAAATATTAGTTCGTGTTTTCTGCAGAAAGCTGATGGAGATCCCTGCAGAGTTTAGAAAAATGGAACCCCTGAAGACCAACGTACTTTTCCTCATGGTGTTATGGACAATACTGAATTACAGCTATGCCCTTCCGCTCTTTGAGCCCATCCCTGCTCATCTTTGGAAGTCTTAAATTTGCCAAGTTTGGAGGCCCCTGGTCTAGCCAAACTCCAGGCAACCTGAATGTCAGGGTTCCAAGTAACACCCCCAACGAAAGAAAACTCCGAGGCTTGAGTTTCCTCAAAGTTCCATTTTATTAGAGATGTCATAGTGGCACATCTGGGAAAACACGAATCTGAAAGCTTCCGGGTTTTCCCCCACCCAAAAGAAAGTCCAAGTCCCTGCCCCAGCACCCACATGTCCATCACATCGTCCAATCAATGCACCGTCCCAACTGGAGATGCTTCCCAGTCACACCCCTCCAGGTGCAGGGCAGAGTGGCCTTGACTCTCGGAGAAAGGAATGTTATTATGACTACATATCTCCCCAGTTCCATACAATCCCCCCTCCCAGTTTCCCACAGTCCTAAATGTGTCAGGCCTGAAGATCCAAGGCCCAAGATGGCTTCCAGGCATGACACTGCTTCTTACAATGGTCAACCCTTATGTCCAAGCAATGGTGGGAAAATGAAAGGGGGAAGAACTTGGATGTTGACTAGGAATGTCCTTCAAGCTGTTTAACCAGAAAGTCTCGAGTGTTTCCTGTTATCTCAGGATAATTAATCCTGGTCCAAGACTCGCCCAGTCAAATTTTTATCTCACCTGCCGTTAGGTTAAAGGTTTGTCCTTTTGGTGAGGCATGGAATGGAGAAAACCAGTTGACGACAGAGCCCACCACAGGAATCTGTCGAAGCAAACCCTGGAAAGAACAGGAGAATAAAAATGAAGTGCTCAGCAAAGTATCAAGAAGAGATATGCCAGCAAGAAGAGGGCCTCCCCACAATCTGCTCACCTCTTCCAGGAGACGTTCCTCATTGGCTTTTTGCAACTGAACCTGTGCGTCTAGGATGCCTTTTCGAACAACCTCGGTCATGTTTTCCAAAAGCTGACCAGAAAGAGAATCAGATGAATGTGAGAAACGTCACTTCTCTAGTCTATGTGAAAGTATTTAAAGCTGAGGTGTCCAACCTCAGCAATTTTAAGACTTGTACAATCAACTCCCAGAATTCCCCAGCCAGCATGTCCAGATTGGCTGGGGAATTCTGGGATTTGAAAACCAGATTGGCTGGGGAATTCTGGGATTTGAAAACCAGATTGGCTGGGGAATTCTGGGATTTGAAAATCAGATTGGCTGGGGAATTCTGGGATTTGAAAACCAGATTGGCTGGGGAATTCTGGGATTTGAAAACCAGATTGGCTGGGGAATTCTGGGATTTGAAAACCAGATTGGCTGGGGAATTCTGGGATTTGAAAACCAGATTGGCTGGGGAATTCTGGGATTTGAAAACCAGATTGGCTGGGGAATTCTGGGATTTGAAAACCAGATTGGCTGGGGAATTCGGTGTTTCCCAACTTCCAGTTGTGGACTTCAACTCCCAGAATCCTATTTGAAAACCAGATTGGCTGGGAAATTCTGGGATTTGAAGTCCACACTAGCTGGGGAATTCTGGGACTTGAAGTCCACAAAGTTGCCAAGATTGGACATCCGTGATATAAAGTAATGAAGTGAAAGGGAGTATTTGAATGAATGAAGTAGTTTTGTGGGAACTATAAATAGAATCGTTAGATTGGGAGTTAGGGGAAATAAAAATTTCCACATTTTCAGAAGTATCATAAAAACGGTGATTGAGGATTAAGAGCTGTGGGTTTTTTTTCCTTTGCTTTGAATGCCACCTTCATTACTAAAACCCTCGTTAATACACCAGCTGCTCCCCTGGGTTAACTGAGCATTAATCATGTCATTTAATTTACTGCTGCTGACTCCTGAAAATTAAATAAATTGCACTCCAAAAGAGTTGGGGGAAAAGTCCATTATTGCTTTTCCAGCGATACAAAACCAATCCATTAATGGCCTACTTCTTTACAGAAAGTTACTGACATTAAAGTTGGAGAGCTAGGAGCTATTTAGTATTTTTTTTTTTAAGGGCAATTTGATTAAGTTGCTGAAAGGAAAAGGGAACCAGCCAATTTTCAGATTGCTAATACATTTTTTCTTGGTTTATTAGTCCGACCTTACAGTACTTGACAGTACTTTGTGTGGATTAAAGAGGGTACAACTGTGATCTGAGCCTTTGGAATAATAGAAACATTAGCCAGATTTGTTCAGTGATAAAATCCAGACCAACAAACCCCAAAACTTTATTAACATAATATGAGAGAGCCAGTTTGCCTAGTGGTTAAGGCATGAGGCTAGAAAGCAGGAGACTGTGAGTTCTAGTTCCGCCTTAGCCATGAAAGCCAACTGGGTGACTTTGGGCTAGTCTCTCTCTTTCAGCCCAACCCACCTCACAGGGTTGTTGTTCTGGGGAAAATAGGAAGTGTGTTGGATATGTTCGACACGTAGAATAGAGTAGAGTAGAGTAGAGTAGAGTAGAGTAGAGTAGAGTAGAGTAGAGTAGAGTAGAGTAGAGTAGAGTAGAGTAGAGTAAAATATGGGATGGGATGGGATGGGATGGGATGGGATGGAATAGGATAGGATAGGATAGGAAATAGGATGGGATGGGATGGGATGGAATGGGATAGGATAGGATAGGATAATATATGGTTCAGCAAAGATATCATATCAAAATAAAATGACTTGGTTCATGCATCAGGTGGAGACAAGGGTGAATTCTTCCATCATCTGCTAAACATCCAAACAACCAGTCCCCATTTTAGCCTGTCTTAAGTGTTGTGTGTGTGTGAATGCAGCCACCACATCGGTGGTTTTCAACCCTTTTCATCTCACAGCACACAACGGGCTAACTTGCACGATGGCACCTCTGGGTTGCAAAACCCAGGGGCTCCTGTACACACCCTTGAATTTTCTTCAATTTCGCGACCGGATGCTGCAATCGTTTCCACCAGTTCAGAGACATCGAGATCCTCGGTGACCATTCCGATATAAATGCAGTTCTTCTCTGCTCCAAATTCTGGCCCTAGAAGGAAGACAAGACAAAACAAGATTTATACCATGGCAGTTTCTTTCAAGCCTGACAAAAGGCTGCTTTCAAATACAGATTGGGCTGAGTGTTTGATCAAAGACAGAGGGAAGAAAGCTAAGGCAGCAAGAGAATGCTTTCCTATGATGCTCTTTTAAAAACTTGGGGTGATTTGGCAAACTATGTATGGGATTTTTAAAATCTTGGAAATAATATTGAATACATGGAGAGAACCATGAAAGACCCCTCCTGAGCATTTTTGGGATGGGAATCCTGTTCACAATGCCAGGATCTTTCAAAAAATGAAACAAAGGGGAAAAAAAGAAGACCGTTACGATCAATAATTCCAGGAAGAGAGATGAAATACATAAATGCAAATTTTCTCTGTGGTGTGACTACATGGTTGTTGGGCAGGGATTCCTTTTTTTTGGATTTTTTTTAACCCACCTTATTTTTATAAATAACTCAAGGAGACGAATATGCATACTACTTCTCCCTTCACCTATTTTCCCCATAACAACAGCTCTGTGAGATGAGGGGGTCACAGAAAGGGACTGGCCCAAGGTCACCCAGCCGGCTTTCATGCCTAAGGCGGGACTAGAACTCCCAGTCTCCTGGTGATTGGCCCAAAGTCACCCAGCCTGCTTTCATGCCTAAGGGTAGACTGGAATGCAGAGTCATTCAGTTTCTAGCCTGGTATCTACCTTGTTTTCCCCCAAATAAGACCTCCCCTGATAATAAGCCCAATCGGGCTTTTGAGTGCATGGCAATAAGGCCAAGCGCTTATTTCAGGGTTCAAAAAAATATAAGACAGGGTCGTATTTTCGGGGAAACCCGGTACAGACCAAACTGACTAATGCAGAACTAGAAGCATCTCTGACACACAAATACACCCGTTTCATAGATAGCCAATTACCTAAAGAAAATAACAGGTCTGATTCCAGTTCGTTGAGCTTCTTCAGAAGGCCGCTGTTTATCTTCTCTGAGTCTTTCTCCGGTGTCTCTTCGTTTTGGCCCTTATACCTTTCAAAACCAAGTCAAAAGTGGATACTGATTTACTTCCATTCCTATGTTTTCCCCCCTCCCTATTGATCGGTGCTTACATTACCAAACGAGATAACATCACCAGTGCTATAAGAGAGTAGGGTTTGCTCTTATTTTATATCCTTGTTCTGACCCAGCTCCCCAAACACGACAAACCCTCTGTATTTAAATCAATGATTCCTTTATTAGGAGCGCCAGCGGCCCCAGCAAAATGTTTCTTTTTCACTGCAGGCTAATAAGTCCGTCCGGCAAGGAGATGAATAGTTGTCTGCCACATCTATTCATCTCCGCCCCCTGCCTTTTATCCCCAGAGCTAGGGTGGGGCTTCGCTAGCAGCGGTGGCTCTTCCATCCAAAGGATCGGCCCACCGATTTCCACTGCTCTCCTCTCCTCTGCCTTCTGCGCATCAGGCACTGGACCCAGCTGTTCCTCCTCTTCCTCATCAGCCACCTCCAGACCTGGGGGCTGTTGACTCTCCATCTGAGGGCTGATGGATGGCCCAGTCTCTCTCTCTGCCAGCTCCATTCTCTCTTCCCCCTCGGAGCTCTCAGGTTGCCTTGATGCTGACACTGGCTCCCACGCCTCCTCCTCCTCCTCGGCTTCTGGAGGGGCTGGCGGCCGACAGGCCACAACAATACTAGTGGCTTGCTCTGTTTTGAGAGAACACACATACCTGACCACTCCGAGGCCAGGCCAGGTAAAATCTTCCACGTAGGATAAGCCAACGGTTCTTTTCACTTCCTGTTCGAATTCCTCTCTCAGCTGTAAAGTGCAGTTCAGAACTGGGACCTTCATTTTTAAGCAGTCCATTAATTGATCCACATCTTGAACTTCGGTTCCTAAAACTGAAAAGATTGATACATTAGCATGTCATCTGTCTTCAGTTACAAGGACAGCCTTTGTCATCCTGCAACCCAAGCAAATACAAGTAGTTAGGCTGTTGGTATGAGCTCCGAGCTTGGCAATTTGGTTGCAAACGTTTCGTCACCGTTCGAGGAGACATCGTCAGTGCCTTTTGAGTTGTGCTCGTCTGTCAGAACACGGGTCTTTAAATACCTTTTTATGAGATGCAAATTAGTCTGAATGTTGTTTGTTCGGGTATTTCTGAGTCATGGTCTGATTTCAGACTGTTTGATTGGCTGGCTGTATTTGTTGGTTATAGTCTTTGGATTTTTTAAGTACTGTCTATGTCAGGGATGTCAAACTCGATTTCATTGAGGGCCGCATCAGGGTTGTGTTTGACCTCGGGGGGCCGGGGGGGCATGGCAAGGGTGGTTGTGGCCAGCTCGATGTCACTCATCAAGGCTCCGTTTTGGGCCGCAACGACCTCCTGCAGCCCTCTGCCAGCGAAAACGGAGCTCGGGAGGGCCGTGTGCGGGCCGATCCTTCGCTGTTTCCAGGGCGGGCCCACTGGCCAGATCTAAGCACCCTGTGAGCCGGATCCGGCCCCCGGGCCTTGAGTTTGACACCCCTGGTCTATGTGATGCAGATCAGGATTAGTGTTGTTTGTTTGGATGCTTCTGAGTCATGGTCTGGTTTCGGCTTGTTTGACTGGCTGTCGTTACCGAGACGTGGTCCGATTTCTTGTGAGCCGATGGGTTATAATTTTGTTGCTGCCATGCTACCTTCGGGATCGCGGTTGATGTCTCCTCGAATGGTGACAAAACGTTTGCAACCAAATTGCCAAGCTCGGAGATCAAACCAACAGCCTAACTACCAACCCAAGCTACGAAAATTCAAACACAATTTCAAATACAGGTAGTCCTTGACTTACAACCGTTCATTTAGTGACCACTGGAGACTTATGATCATTTTTCACACAACCACTGCAGCATCCCCATGGTCACATGATTAAAAATTGGATTCTTGGCCACTGGCTCATATTTACGACGGTTGCAGTATCCCATGATCAGGTGATCCCCTTTTGCGACCTTCGGACAAGCAAAGTCCATGGGGAAGGCAGATTCACTTAACAACCGGGTAACTCATTTAACAACTGCAGTGATTCACTTAACAGCTGTGGCAAGAAAGGTTGTAAAATGGGGCAAAACTCACTTAACAACTGTCTTGCTTAACAACAGAATTTTTGTGGTTGTAAGTCGAGGACTACCTGTACTGATTCAGTGGAGAAGAAAAATGTGTTCAAGGCCTCCTGCGTGAAGAAGCGGTGCACCTATGTTTCATCTTGTGTACAGTGTATGCATGTACTAATTTGGGATGCAATCTTAGGAATGTTGCAGGCTGACCGTTTCTTCAAGGCCAACAGCAGTTTGGAAAAAAAACCCCGAGATACATGCAACCTTAATAGCATGCTTCATACTGCTTTACAGCCCTCTTTAAACGGTTTACGGAGTCAGCCTATTGCCCCCAACAATCTGGGTCCTCATTTTACCCACCTCGGATGGATGGGAGGCTTGAGTCAACCTTGAGCCAGTCAGAATGAAACTGCTGGCAGTCGGCAGAGTTAGCCTGCGATATTGCCTTCTAACCACTGCGCCACCCTGGCTCTAATGACGATATTTAAGGAAGCGCGTCATTTCTCACATCAATGAAAATTGCCCATTGGGTACAAAAGGGAGCCAGTTACCTGCAGAAGTCATTAAAGGGCTGAAACGCACGCAGGTGCCTTCGTCCTCCAGATCAACCAGATCCACCCCGCTGGCAGGGACCAACTGAGCCAACTGTTCTCCAAGCTAAAAAAAAAAAAAAGCAAGCAAGCCCAGATTAAGGAAAGTAATCGATCTCCCACTGCATATAAATCACAAGGCTTCCGTTGTCTGCAAGCTGATTTTTGCAGGCTCAGATTTGCTCCGAATGAAGAAGGCCTGAATAGCAAACCTCACTCTTTCCTTAGCAACTGTGTTAAAAAGAAGGATACCCAAAGCCAACATTGGAAGTCCAATGCTATCCCCTCCACTTGACTTGCTCATAGGTTGTGAGAGACCTAGAAGAGGGACGGACAACTATGGCGCCTTTACGACCTGTGGACTTCAACTCCCAGAATTCCTGGCTCAGGAATTCTGGGAGTTGAAGTCCACAGGTCGTAACGGTGCCATAGTGGCCTACTCCTGACCTAGAAAAATGCAATCAGAACACGGGCACCACAAGAATAGTTTCACGTAATCCATAGTAGTCCTCAGCTTACAACCACAATTCAGCCCAAAATTTCTGTTGCTGAGTGAGACATTTCTAAATGAGTTTTGCCTCATGTTACGACCGTTCTTGCCACGGCTGTTAAATGAATCACTGCCGTTGTTAAATTGGTAAAATGGTTGTTAAGTGAACCTGCCTTCCCTTTTGACTTTGCTCATCAGAAGGTCATAAAAGTTGATCATGGGACACTGCCAACCGTCATAAATATGAGTCAGTTGCCAAGCGTCTGAATTTTGATCATGTGACCATGGGGATGCCGCTAACTGTCGTAAAGTGTAAAAAACGGTCGTAAGTCACTTTTGCCGACGCTGTTGTAACTTCAAACGGCCACTAAATGAACTGTTGTAAGACAAGGACTACCTCTATTTTGCATCCTTACCATCTAATACTTCCTAAACCCTATATTTCTGCCCTAGTTGCATGGAGGGAATTGGTGCCCCAGTAAAGTCTATAAGACAAACCGTATCTACTCAAATATTGTTCCTTTGTGTAGTTAAGTAACATTTGAACATTCTTTTCAGAAAGTCTGAGAAAGTTTCGATGCCCACTCATCAAACCATCATTGGATCCGACAGGCTTGCACTGGGTTATTTTTCACCCCTGAAGAAATCAGGATTTGAGTCCCAAACTTGTGATCTACACACTGTCAGGGTTCCCACGGATGCCCTAATTAAATCATGAGCCTCGAGCCAAGCTTCAAAAGAAATCCAGTTATTTATTAGGAGCTCCATGTCGGCACATACCCAAATGAAGCCAACTCTGACCCCACGTAATTTACGGCCCTAATCATGACCCTGTTTCCCCCCTCCCCCCAGGGTGTGTCATCAATCACATTCGCCAACGGAGCAATTTTGCGTAGAGATCACTCAGCCGCTGTAGGTAACCCTGGGAGACAGCCTTGAGAAAGATATGTCTGGAATGTACTCCTGTCTTTGGCTGCCGTGTTGCTTCGTCGGTTTCCCATCCCCCTTGCCTATGGCAACACAAGAGCAGGCCAGGGATGCTTTGCGTGTTGACATACGCTGTTAAGAAACAACCGAACCTACCCACTGGTTAAAGGTGTCACAAACGTCTCTCTCATTCCCGGTGACCGCAGACGGTTGCGCAGCATATAGCATCTGATCTGAACTCCAGAAAGAAAAAGAAGAGAAATTGATTTAGCAGGAAGAAATGAACACGGCACAAGAGAAACGTCCTCCCACCATTTGAAGCCGTTAGAAACACTTTTTTTTTCTCAACAGCTAGAGTTTTTTCAGTTATTTTTTATGCAAGTTGAGATGACAAGATTTAATTCTTACTTTACAGATTTCAAAATATTGATACGCTGCTCATTAAAATAATATTCTAAGAATCTATGCGATGGGCAGGCAGCATATAAATTTAATCAATCAATCAAACAAATAATATGGGATTTTAAAAGCATACAGCCCTGATTTTCCTGCAGATATCTGACAAAATTTGCTCACGTGAATAATGGATGTCAGAATATCAGACAGAAGCCTGTAATTTATAGAATTTTTCAAAAGCAATGGCATAGGTAGTAATTCCAAGATCTGTCTTTAATAAATGTAAAAAATACAGCATCGTAAATATCCTTTTTAAGATCTCTAATCGGGGGGTATTAGAAAGCTAGAACCTAAAATTAGCAAGATTAAAAAAAAGTCCCTTGTCATAAGTGTCTGCTTTTCTCATTCGCTGATGCTAAAAGCAGCAGTATTCAGTAGATTATCAATAAAATTATTGGTCTATGGATCACAAGGGGCTTTCCTTCTGCAGTCCTCACCTATATGCGACTTTTCTGGGGAAAACTTGAATACCACCACAGGAGAGCTAAATTCATCTTCAACCTTTGAAAACAAAATTTGGAAAAAATAGAACAAAGTCTTGAGAGGACATTTAAATCAACTGTCCCCCAAACTGGGTTATTTTTTTTGGGGGGGGGGGAGTATTTTGGAAATTGAAAAGGTTGAAAATGGAAACGTACTGAGGTTCGAATAAAATCTTGGTTCTTCAGGTTCTCCAGTAGCCGTTGACTCTAAAAAAACAAATAAATAAAATCAGGGAAACCATTCCAAAAGTAAATGGGTAGCAATAGCAATAGCACTTAGACTTATATACCGCTTTACAGTGCTTTACAGCCCTCTCTAAGCGGTTTACAGAGTCAGCCTCTTTCCCCCAACAATTTGGGTCTTCATTTTACCCACCTCGGAAGGATCGAAGGCTGAGTCCAACCTTGAAATTAGCAATAGCAATAGCAATAGCAATAGCACTTAGACTTATATACCGCTTCGTAGTGCTTCACAGCCCTCTCTAAGCAGTTAACAGAGTCAGCCTCTTGCCCTCAACAATTTGGCTTCTCATTTTACCGCCTTCGGAAGGATGGAAGGCTGAGTCAACCTTGAGCCGGTCAGGATCGAACTGCTGGCAGTCGGCAGAATTAGCCTGCAATACTGCATTCTAACCACTGCGCCACCAAGGCGCCTGGTATCAGGTCGTGTACATTTACATAAAATGTTAAGCGATGCATTCAAATCAAACTGTGATATTGAGATACATTAACATTTCAAACTCAAAATGCTTTCGCATAATTTTACTATTCTCAATTTTGGCAACTTCAAGATGTCTGGACTTCAACTCCCAGAATTCCCCAGCCAGCTTTAGAGTGTCAAAAAACAGTGTCTCTCAACCTTGGCAACTTGAAAATCTGTGGACTTCAACTCCCAGCTGAACTGTGGAATTCTGGGAGTGGAAGTCCACACATATTCAAGTTGTCAAGGTTGAGAGACACTGTTTTTTGACACTCCGCTTTCTCTCCCACTTCTGGCACCCTTGGGAGAGAAGGAACAAGGGTTTTTTTTTGTGCCAATAAATCTGAGGTTCCCAAGTTCTGAGAAGGAATCAAATCACTTCCCGAGGAAGACACAAAACTCAAACCAATTTGAGCTCCTTACCAGTTGGGAGGCATGTTTAATTCTCTGCACGATTCCATCGTGGCCAAGATACTGCAAGGACAGCCAGAGGGACAGCGCACGCAGTTTTTCTACCACCTGACTGGAGGTCAGGCCTGCTGCTAACGACTGCAAGAAATCGAAGTAAACGCCGGATGTATCTTACTCTTGTTTTGTCTGACTTTCCTCATTTCAAAAGCTCAGTATAGATTAGAGGAGCAGGGGAACCGAACACAGAAATGCCCAGCTGAAGCCAACATGAAAACCTCAACAGATCTTCTCCTACTACCGTGTTTCCCGGAAAAATAAGACCCTGTCTTATATTTTTTTGAACCCTGAAATAAGCGCTTGGCCTTATTGCCATGCACTCAAAAGCCCGATTGGGCTTGTTATCAGGGGATGTCTTATTTTGGGGGAAACAGGGTGTGTGTGTGTGTGTGTGTACCGTGTTTCCCCAAAAATAAGACCCTGTCTTACATTTTTTTGAACCCTGAAATAAGTGCTTGGCCTTATTGCCATGCACTCAAAAGCCCGATTGGGCTTATTATCAGGGGATGTCTTATTTTGGGGAACCGAACACAGAAATGCCCAGCTGAAGCCAACATGAAAACCTCAACAGATCTTCTCCTACTACCGTGTTTCCCGGAAAAATAAGACCCTGTCTTATATTTTTTTGAACCCTGAAATAAGCGCTTGGCCTTATTGCCATGCACTCAAAAGCCCGATTGGGCTTATTATCAGGGGATGTCTTATTTTGGGGGAAACAGGGTATTTAAATCATTGAAACTGAGATTTAAAAGACTGGTCTTCTAGGCCTCAAATTCACACCAGAAGGAGTATCAAAGAGAGAGAAAAAATGCATTTAATTTTTTTTTTTAAAAATTGTAATTTCCTTCCTAAAGCA
Organism: Thermophis baileyi; assembly: GCA_003457575.1. Lineage (NCBI taxonomy): Eukaryota > Metazoa > Chordata > Lepidosauria > Squamata > Dipsadidae > Thermophis > Thermophis baileyi. The sequence goes on from QLTV01012196.1 coordinate 1,363,471, forward strand.
AAGTCAACTGGGCAGGTAGAACTTCAGAAGATCAAATCTCTGCCACTTTGCTGCACAGCTTAAGAATCATCCAAAGTCAAGTCAGAAGGATCGGGACCACACATAAAGTTCCAGTTAAGCTGATTTATTCTTCATGCCTATACCAAAGAATTTAGTCAACTAACAATCAGCATTAAATTGGTGCTAGGTAAGAGTCAATGGAACTCAGGAGGGTCTGGGCTTAGACCATTTATGGGAATGTAATGATTCTAGGCTGATTGCTCTCTTGACACCGCCCCCAGGCTCTGCCTGTCCTTCTCCTACATTCAGCAAAACAAGCTCATCCATCTCATGTTGTGTTTGGCCATCTTTCCCTCCCCTTTTAGAGCCTCTTCCAAGAAGCGGACAGAGTTTTTATGAAGTGGTCTGTCTGCTCCATGATATAAACTACAGGGCTGAATTTGGCTCGAGTGGGACCGTACAGTGCATATTCTCAACACAGACAAATCCAGAGTTCAAACATCATCAACCCCAGTTTAAAAACAAACAAAAAAAAATCACGGAGTAGATGATGGCCTCCCCAAGGAATCACCGAGCAATTGGGCTCCTTGAGCGATGATCACCTACAATTTACTGCTGTCAATCATGAGCTGCAGAGAGCTTCGAAACTGCTTTCTCCTGCCACTTGACCTCCACTGCATCACGGACCAGCCACCTACCAATGAAGGATCCTCCTGTCTATAGAGAGTCACTGCAGGCACTGCTGGAAGACCCAACCAGGGTCCGAGCGTCAGTGTCATGCTGTCACATTTGGTTGCTGCCTAGAAAAAGAAGGCGGGGTTAGGGAAGCGGAAATGCAGAGTTTTTATTTTTTTTTCAACGCATCTGAAAAAACGAGAGACGTGGCTGAATCCAGAGAGGATTAAAAACTGATCCAAAATGGCTCACCAGTAATTTTTTTTTAAAGATAGGAAAGAGCAATAGGTGAAAAAATGTGTTCAGATGCAACTACAGACAGTGGTTCACCCGCCAGCCAAGCTTAAAACATGATCTGTTGGATGAATACTAGGGGCCAACCACATTTTTTTATAAAGTGCAGTTGAAAATAATCCTTCTTCAGGGCATGTTAAGAGCCAAAGAAGTGCATGGTTATTTTTCATCTTAAAGTAGACAATAGTGAAAGTAAATTAAATAATTTACAAAACAGCACCTTTCTGCTTTTAGGAAGTACATGAAGTAGTGCTTTTGCATAAAGAGAAACACAAGCCAATAAGCCAGAGCAACAGTCACAACGTACCATTATGGAAGACGAGACGTAACCCAAAGCCAGAGTCGCTAGATTCACTCTGAAACAAACAAGCAAGCCCTTTCGGCAGGATGTCTATAACACCTTAAATCACCACCTGTGATTTCTATTACATTTTAAACAAACAAACAAATAGATAAAATGTATAATAGGTAAGCCAGTTTGGCCTGGTGGTAAAAGCACCAGGCTAGAAACTGGGAGACTGGGAGTTCTAGTCCTGCCTTAGGCATGAAAGCCAGCTGGGTGACTTTGGGCCAATCACCAGGAGACTGGGAGTTCTAGTCCTGCCTTAGGCATGAAAGCCAGCTGGGTGACTTTGGGCCAATCGCCAGGAGACTGGGAGTTCTAGTCCTGCCTTAGGCATGAAAGCCAGCTGGGTGACTTTGGGCC
>QLTV01012196.1:1424682-1435213 GCA_003457575.1 Thermophis baileyi
TTGACCCAGACAAATGAATAGAATCGAATTCTTTATTGGCCAAGTGTGATTGGACACAAGGAATTTGTGTCCAGTGCATAAGCTCTCAGTATACATACAAATAGCAAAGTAATATAATCATAAGATACCAATAGGAGAAGCTAGTAGAAAAGATGACAAAGATAATAGTAATTCAGCCATACCACATACAGTAGGTAAACAAATTCTTGAAAGACTTTTTGGGTGTCCCTTCTTATACCAAGCAAAATCAAGCTGGGGTTATTTTGAGTTTCTTTCTCACACTGTTCTCTTTCTCGGGCGAGTGATTTTTCATGAAATCCCTTTCAATGGCTGACTCATTTCTTCACTATCCTCAAGATCAGATCTGCGTTCCTTTAGAACTCAATGGTCAAGGAGTTTGACTTTAGGATAAGGTAGATTTTGAGGGAAAAAAACGTTGGGGCATTCCTGACTCAAATTGAATGTTAAGATAAAATAGCATAAGCAAATTAATGAATTAATAGAATAGAATAGAATAGAATAGAATAGAATAGAATAGAATAGAATAGAATAGAATAGAATAGAATAGAATAGAATAGAATAGAATAGAATAGAATTTTTTATTGGCCAAGTGTGATTGGACACACAAGGAATTTGTCTTGGTGCATATGCTCTCAGTGTACATAAAAGAAAAGATACGTTTGTCAAGAATCATAAGGTACAACACTTAATGATAGTCCGGGTACAAATTAATGAAATGAAATTAATGAATTAATAAAATGAAATTAATGAAATGAAATGAAACTAACAAATTAATGAAATGAAACTAACAAGTTAATGAAATGACTTGGGATGGTGTTGGGCTCTCCTTTGTTGCCCACCCTGAAGAAAAAGGCAAACTGGACAGTTATCAGTCTGGCCTGGGGTACTTTAATCTGCACTGACCATAGCACTGGATTGGATGATCTCAATTCTACGATGCTACCTAAAACAGCCTCTTCTTCTCCCATTTCTTAGGATGGACGACATCCAGTTGTGCAAAGACATCATGACTCTTAAGAAAGAGCTGCAGAATTTAGTCGCCGTCTCAGGTAATTACTTTGTGGATATGACTCCGATGTGTGCAGGAACAAGTGGAAATCATCCTAAAAACCATCCTGCTGGTGACCTTCTAGTGCTGCACCATAGAGAGTATTTTAACTTACTGCACCTGTGTATGGTTTGCCAATTGCGCAGATAGAACAGCGCTCCCGAGGGTAAACGTCATTGCCCAGAGGATCATTGGTTGCCCTCTCCCCTCTTTGGAAGAGCTTTATAGCTCCCGCTGCCTTAAGAAAGTTCAAAACATTCTTAAAGATCCATCTCATCTGGGGCACCCTTTTTTTGAACTTTTACCATCTGGCAGACGGTACAGGATAATAAAAACAAGGACAAATAGGCTGAAAAGCAGCTTCTATCCCAGGGCAATAACCATATTGAATTCTGCTGAATAGAGCAATACTAATGCAATATCAGGGGTTTCCAATTCAATTGTATAGAATGTGAAGGATGTATATTTGTGTTTTATTTTTATAGTTATAATGTACACTGAAGATGGCATTTAATTTCGTTGTACGAGGTGCAATGACAATAAAGTAAACTAACAACTAACTAAAATGATTGAAGAATTCCAGATTGTAGTTTGTCTAAGTCCCATTAAGTGATTTGTGAGCATAAAATCTCTCTCTCTCCTCTCTTTCTCTCTCTCTCTCTCTCCTCTCTCTCTCTCTCTCTCTCTCCCCCTTTAAAAAAAAAATAGGAAGAGTTCCTGGAAACCTTAAAAACACTTTCTCTGTCATTTTGTTGTGACCTTGAGCTGCAAAACAACTTTTATTGATTGTGCAATGAGTGAAGTGCTGCGTTTTGCTTTTGCAGAACTAGCAGACATGTCACCTTCCTGTACTTACCTTATTATACAATAGAAGCAGTCCGGAGAAACATTGAGTTTGCGGTAACATGGCCACATATGGAAGAAATGACATAGCATACATGGTCTTCTTGGGGGCAACCAGACCTGGGTGAATGAGAACCTCCATAGACGCCTCTCTCTCTCTCTTTCTTGAACAGAGAAAGACAAGACAAAGCTGCAGAATCAAAGAGAGGATGAGTTGATCCAGAAAATCCACAAATTAGTGCAGAAAAGAGACTTTCTGGTTGATGATGCAGAAGTGGAGAGATTAAGGTAAGAGAACTTCAAATGAAGAACCTTCAAGCTGACCTCAGCTCTTGATGACTTCATGGTCTTATTCATGTAGCTTTCCTGGCCAAACAATATTACCCGTATTTTTCGGAGTATAAGATGCACCTTTTTCCCTCCTAAAAGAGGGTGGAAATATTGGTGCGTCTTATACACCGAATACAGCCATTTTTGGCTTCCCGAAGCCCTGCCCCCGCGTCCCATTTTTGCAAAAAATGGGCCCGTTTTTCACAAAAATGGGGTGTGCAGAGGGTTTGGGAGGCCTGCAGAGTGTTCCTGGGGGCTGAGGGAAGGCAAAAACGCCCCCATTTTTGTGAAAAATGGGTGAAAAATGGGCCATTTTTCACAAAAACGGGGGCGTTTTTGCCTTCTCCCAGCCCCCAGGAGCACTCTACAGGCCTCCCAAACCCTCTGTGCACCCCGTTTTTTGCAAAAATGGGCCCATTTTTCACAAAAATGGGACACGCAGAGGGTTTGGGAGGCCTGCAGAGTGAACCCTCTGCGCACCCCGTTTTTCGCAAAAATGGGTGAAAAATGGGCCCGTTTTTGCGAAAAACGGGGCGCGCAGAGGGTTTGGGAGGCCTGCAGAGTGCTCCTGGGGGCCGGGGAGGACAAAAACTTTTTTTTCTTACTTACTTCTTCGAAATCATGGTGCATCTTATACACCGGTGCATCGTATAGTCCGAAAAATACGGTACTTTCTTCTGGGACTTGTTACAAAACATCCTACTCCAGTCAATCCAAGTACTAAACCAGTCCAAACCTAATTAACATTTTTAAGGTCATTTAGATGGCTGCCCCAGCTTTTCCTAACTTGACTCCATACACATGGCTATTACTAAACTGAATTGCACAACCCATGAACTTGTGGGAAAGGAATTGGAAAAGTCTAGCCAACATCAAGAAAATTCTATCAAGAAAAGATAGAAATTGATAAAAATTGAAATTGAATTTTCTTGATGCTGGCTAGAATTTTCCAATTCCTTTCCCACAAGTTCATGGGTTGTGCAATTCAATTTAAAAAAATAAATAAAAATAAAGCAGAACAAACTCTAACTTCTAATAGTATGTTATTTTGCTTTGAAACAGAGAGAAGGAAGAAGACAAGGAGATAGCTGATTTCCTATGGCTTAAGTTGAAACCTTTGGACAAGGTTGTACAGTCTCCAACCAGTAAGTTTGCATGCCTTTCCCCCAAATTATTCAAAACAAAGGTTTCTTTCATATAGAAAAATAAACCAAAATGTGGTTTTCTTGCTTATGACTTTTTACATTGTGGAAAGCCAAGCAATAAGGCTTACAGTATAAACCTTAGTTTGTGGCCAATCGTAGTTATTTCCATAATAGCAATAGCACTTAGACTTATATACCGCTTTCACAGTGCTTTACAGCCCTCTCTAAGCGGTTTACAGAGTCAGCATATATTGCCCCCAACAATCTGGGTCCTCATTTTACCCACCTCGGAAGGATGGAAGGCTGAGTCAACCTTGACTCATAAACCACAGAAGCAAACAATGGCTTACCATATTATGTGATTGTATAATTCAAGTGGTTTCAATCTCAGCCCTTAGAGCTGCTGCTGATCCAGATGTTACATTTACTTACACCTCTGTGATGACACCTACTGCTTCTCTCAAAGTAGAGCGTATGCATTGAATACTAACGTTCTTAAGATCAATATCTAAATGATCCAGCCATGTTGATTTATTTTGTGTGATTTAAGAGTGGTATGGTGGCTTAGTGGTGAAGAGCTCACCTTCCACTGAGAAAGTTGAGAGTTCAATCCTAGGTAGCAGGGGATGTTTCTCTCCTAGGACTCAAAGAAAAAATATCTGCTGTGAACTCCGCATAGGCATCAGGAAGGGCATCTGGCCAGTAAATGCTCAGCTCTATCCAATTGCCCTGACTCTACTCCCAACAGGGACTACAGGATCATAAAAAAGGATTATTTTTTTTTAAATTTGTGTGACTTAAAGTCAGTTTATTTGCATCAAGAGCCCTGGGGGTGCAGTGGTTAGAATGCAGTATGGCAGGCAAACTTTGCCCACCACCTGGAGTTTGATCCTGATGGGATTCAAAGGTTGACTCCTTCCATCCTTCCACGGTCAGTAAAATGAAGACCCAGATTGTTGGGAGCAATATGCTGACATTGTGAGTGGTGCAGCGGCCTAGAGGTAGAGCTCTCGCCTCACAATCAGGAAGCTGTGAGTTTGATCCTAGGTAGCGGTAGATATTTCTCTCTCTGGGCACAATGAGTAAATATCAGCTGCGAACTCTGCATTGGCAACAGGAAGGGCATCCGGCCAATAAACACTCAGCTCCATTCAGTTGCCCCGACTCCACCCCGATGCAAGGGATTATGTCTTTCAATGGCTCTGTAATCCCTGTAAATAGGGCCATTGAAAGACATAATCCCTTGCGTGTGTGTGTGTGTGTGTGTGTGTGTGTGTATGTAGTGCTATTGCTACCATCTGACCAGTCATTATTTATGCATGACGACAGCTGGATTCACCCACTGATCTATGATGGTTTTCTTGGGTTAGTGTTAGGGTTCAGCAACCCAAATCCGGCAATGAATGACGCTCTCCGTTTCTGACCTTGGCAGGGGTACCTACAGAGAAGAAAGGTGAGCCTCCACCACCCCCACCCCTTCCTCCCAACAAGCCCACCATTGCCAAAACCAGCGCTGCTCTCATCAAGGATTGCTGTGGGATGACCCAGTGCGCCATCATGTAGCTCCAGCATCTCTCTTGGGCAACGCCTTTTGCTCGACCCACTTCCCCGTTGGCCGAAAAAACAACTGGTGGGCGAAGGGATCAGGACATCAAGCACCCAGATATTCTTGATCGTTGAATCTCCTGTTGTATTTCTTACAGTAACTTGTGTGCCGAACTGTGCTATTCTTGGTGACTCCTTGGTGTTGCATGGACCTCAGCGAGCATGCCCTAGGTTAAGACGAGTAGACATTAACTATAACCAGAACACGGAGAAGAACCATGAGTAGTAGACATAGATGGGTGGGGGGAATGGCTTATGGCTTGTGGGTAACATCAGGGTCCATCTGTTATGTCTAGAGCTGCGTCCACTCAGGCTTAATCTGGGTTGCGAATCAACTCAATTTTCTTGACTTAGCACAGGATGGTAAGTCATCTCCATAAAAGGTAGGAAGAACAGCCAAGGTGAACGCTATGCTTAGCATGCTGTGTGAATGTATCTAATCTGGCGTGGTGAACCATAGTCTGAATCCAGCCGATAGGTAAATTCCGCATAGGAGTAGGATTGATTCTTAGCCAAACGCCAGCTCTGAAGTAGAAATAACACGTAGCAGTTTTAATGGTCCGTCGAGCACTGGATATATCCCACACCTTCTTCCTTTAGCAGGCGGTATTTGATTGGTGGGCGAACGGAGGCAAACACCTTCCAGGTGGCTGGGTTGGGTCCTTTTCACAATGACATATGTGTTAATAAAAACGCTAAATAGAATAGCTAATAGCCTACCAGAAGCTGTTCTATTGTGGTTTGCAGTGCCTTCTTATCCGACCCACAAGATCGCTATTCTGACCCAGCTCCCCAAACATGACAAACCCTCTGAAGTTAACTCAAAGATTCCTTGATTAGGAGCACCAGCAGCCCCGGCAAAAAGTTTCTTTCTCACCGCAGGCTAACAAGTCCATCCGGCAGGGAGATGAATAGTTGTCTGCCGCATCTATTCATCTCCGCCCCCTACCTTTTATCCCCAAAGCTAGGGTGGGGCTTTGCTAACAGCGGTGGCTCTTCCTTCCCCAGGATCGGCCCATAGATTTCCACTGCTCTCCTCTCCTCTGTCTTCTGCGCATCCGCGCATCAGGCACTGGACCCAGCTGTTCCTCCTCTTCCTCATCAGCCACCTCCAGACCTGGGGGCTGTTGACTCTCCATCTGAGGCTGACGGACAGCCCAGGCTCCGCCTCTGTCTCTCTCTCTCTCTGCCAGCCCCACTCCCTCTTCCCCCTCTGAGCTCTCAGGTTGCCTTGATGCTGACCCCAAATCCCACGCCTCCTCCTCCTCTGATTCAGCTGCTGCAGGGGCCGGCGGCCGACAGGCCACAACAATCGCTCATGTGCGAGGAACATTTATAAGTTGTGTTAAGGTCGCAAAAGGGGATCACATGATCTGGGGACGCTGCTACCGTCATAAATATGAACCAGTTGAACCAGTTGCCAAGCATCCAAATCTTGGTCACGTGACCATGAGTATGCTACAATGGTCGTAAGTGTGAAAAATGGTCATAAGTCACTTTTTTTTAGTGATGTCATCATTTCAAATGGTCGCTAAAGGAACTGTTGTAAGTTGACTACCTGTACAGTATATTTACTGGGGGGGGGGGAGAAAAAAACCGGACAGAGAAAGTCATTTGCTTGCTTGAAATTTTTATTGACAACTGCTTGGTCCCAAACGCACAAAATACCACTTGACCCACAAAAGTGCCTGAACAAATTAGACAAGTTTATATGCCGTATTGTCGCTCTTCACCCACCCAGAATGCATAGTTGCCTTGATCTGTTTCGTTTCAGAACAGTAAAGAAATCAAAATGTCCAAAGTGTAAGTTAAAGAATTTCATCACCTTAATTCATGTTCCAATCAGTCAAGTTACATTATTTTTTTCAAGCCTTTAAAAAAAACAAAAAAAACCCCTTTATTAAATAATCTTGCGCTACAGGAGAAACAAACAAACAAAAAAAAATCCCTCAAATTTATCCGAAACGACACTGTGTAACTTTCAAACAGCAATTTAGTTCAGAATGCCACATGGATTCATGTACGATGGGATTATTCTCTACGGATCACCTGGTCACATCTGTATTTCGAATACAGAACACTACTGGACTTTTGATTTCTTTATTTCCCCCTCCCCCCCAAAAAAACTTGGGTCTCACTTTTTTTTTTTAAGATGACTTGCTCAGAACAGCAACCGGTTCTGCTAAGTAACGACCCACAATTGAGTGACGAGGCCTTTGTTTTATGCAGGTTATACATAAAGCTACAAAGAGATGGTCTCACTAATACTCGAAACACTAGAGAGAAAGGAAAAATTTTTTATATCGAACGATCTGTTCCTATAAACTCTAGGTCTCTAGAGGAACTGTGTCGTGTCTCAATCTCAGTAAAAAAAAAAAACTTCCAGTGTTTCCTTGCGTTCGTAATGGCTATATAATTCAGAAAGGTTCAATGTGTGGCTTTGTTTAAAACGCCTCTTTTAAACAAAATCCATTTTATTTTTTTAAAAAAGTACCTATAGCCATTTGGTGGTATTTCCCCCCCCCCCCCTTCAGTTGCTGGCTGTGAAAACCCCAGCCTGTTTTTTTCTAACCTTGTCCATTATAAAATATAATTGTTACAAAATATATATATATATTTCCGCGTTCGGCCAGTGGAAACCTCGGAATAGGTTCTTTTCCTTTTGACAAGCAGTAAAAAAATTTCTCTCCTGGCAAATACAACCCATTGTAAGTGCCAAGTTTACCCCGGCAGGGGTATAAACCTTTGGAAGACGTTTTTAATGTCTTTCTCTCTCTCTCTAAAAGGAAGACAAAAGGATCCCACTGACTCAACCTCTTCTTGTAAAGGCTGGCCCATCTAAAAGCCAACAACCACAACAACCACAACCACACACACAAAAAATACCCCAATAAGAACTGGAAGCAAAAAAACTGACGACACACAAGAGCAGCTTTTCAGCACTAGGAGGAATAAAAACCAGACACAGTTAAAAAAAACCCGCTTTCTTGATTCATACTACTAAGCTTCCCATTTATTACACGTTTAAAAAGTTTTACAAACAAGGTTAGGCCCCTAACCTTGGCCTTTCTATCTCCTGCTCCCGTTTCGGCACTGCGGAAGCATCATCGCCTTTTCTGCCTTAAAAAACTTCCCGTCGCCTTGCGCGATCCATGATTTATGCATTTCGATGCATAATTTATATTCTTGAAATCTCAACGGTTCCTCCCCTCCCCCGGCCACCTCAAGGGAGCGGCTGCAACTGGTTCTCAAGGTGCCTTCAAAACACACGGCACCGAGATGGTTTTCCCCCCCCCCTTGACTTCATCTCAAATCGGCATCCACCGGCAGTGCTTATAAAAGGGAAGCTTAAAACCATTTCCTACAAGTTTCCTCGACGGAACTGAACTATCACAGAAGGCCTTTTAAAAAAAGGGGGGTTTGTACCAAATCGACCGACTTCTCCAACGATCGGGGTTTTTCTTTTGGCAATAGTTAATTACAAGTCATCGGAAAAAAAAAAGTTCCCAAGTTTTGCCCTTACAAAGCTAAAGACCCCCACCGCGTATTCCCATCTAAGTGACCGTTTTTAAAAATCCTCTCGGGAGGCCATTCTACACGACAAATTATGCACTGCATTGTTATTTCCCGATAACAAAATCGCAAAGCAGAAACCGCCGAGAGATTTAGGCGTGACGTGTAGATCTGACATCCTCTTTGAGTATCGGAAACTTAAAATCCGTTCTCTGCCAAGGGTGCTTGCATTTGCTTTTGTCGACATGGGACAGAATAAAAAAAGGGTAAAATGCTAGATCGCTCTTAACAAATACTTGAAGTTCCAATAATAATAATAATAATAAAAAAAACAACAACAACTGCCCAGCTGAGCTTCGGTTGAGAGCGTGCAACGTATTTGCACAGAAGGCAGTCACAGTGAGAAAGAAAACAGATCGGTGGCTACACCCCCTCCAGACAGTGATTAAAAATTAAAAAAAAAAAAATTGATAGCCGACTTTATTTTCTGTGCAGTCTCAACGATACGATGCTTTTCACACCGGGATGAGATTTAAAGCTTGGTTACGGGTGCAAATGAGAAGTTGGCTGCCAATTTCACGCGGCTCTTTGGCTGCTTTCGAGCTGGACTCTCCGTGGCTTCCCTGCATCCCAGCGGTTCGGATGAGGAACAGGGAGGTGCTGAGATCTTTTCTGCAGCTTTAGACGCTTCAGAGAAGTGACCGATTTCTTTGTTCGCTTCTGAAGGACCAGCAGCCTTCTCCTCTTCAGGCCCCATCGTCATCTCTGAAACAAAAGGGGTTTTGGGTTTAGTTTTGGAAAAGTAAGGTAAAGGTATAGCCGTCGCCGACTATAGGGAGCGGTACTCATCTCTGTTTCAAGGCCATCGAGCCAGCGCTGTCCGAAGACATTTTCATGGTCATGTGGTCAGCATGATGTCATGGAGTGCTGTCACCTTCCCACCGAAGTGGTACCTGTTTATCTACTCGCATTTGCATGTCCCAAAGGTGCTTTTTCAGGAGGCAACTGGACTTTCTTGTTTTTTTCTTTTGAAGATGCTTCGCTTCTCATAAGTCCTTCCATTCCCCACTCTCCTGTCAGAGCTGAAGAAGCTTCTTGGATGAGAAGTAAAACATCTTCAAAAGAAAAAACAAGAAAGTCCAGTGACCTCCTGAAAAAGCACCTTTGAGACAACCATGACCTGGATGACTGAGAATCTCTACAGACTTTTCGCATTTGCATGCTTTTGAACTGCTAGGTTGGCAGGAGCCGGGGTGAGGAAGGGAGCTCACTCCATTGCATGGTGCTCAGGTCTCGAACCCGGGCTGCTAGCTTTTCATCCGACAAGCCATTTATTGATTCTTCAGACACCCCTATGACTTTAAAGGTAAACACGGCACATTCCTATTTCATAATCCCTTGGATTGCAGAGAGATCAAATCAGATCTGAATCGGTCTCCAGGACCAAAGGCATCTTCAAAGCTTTCAGATTTGTGCTTGGGAGACTAAACCTCTGGTCCTGGTGACCGACCCAGACTGGATCCTGCAATATTATCCTGAAACACGCATATTTGCCTTCATTCGTGAGATTGAATCAATCAACCCTAAAGGAAATCAACTGTAACTGTCCTTTGGGAGGACAGATACTGAAGCTGAAGCTCAAAGACTTTGGCCACCTAATGAGAAGAGACGACTCGTCAGAGAAGACCCTGATGTTGGGAAAGATGGAAGGCAAAAAGAGAAGAGGAAAGCAGAGGATGAGATGCTTAGATAGTGTCTGTCATGCCCCTGTCGGGAGTCTGATTCTGCGGCAGAAGATGAGCTGGAACAAGAACTGACAGCGAGTGAGAGGGCAGCTCCGTTGGCCTTGGAGGAAACGGGGGAAGGGCAGAGTCAGTCCAGGCGAGGCTTTTCTGTTTTTTCTTTTTTTTATAAAGTTTTTTTATTTTTTCCATTATATATACATAAAAAACATTATTTTTTTTTCTTTTTTTAAATAAAAACAAATTTAACATATCAAGATTAATTTTGTAATATTTTAAAGAAT
>QLTV01012196.1:1435317-1450238 GCA_003457575.1 Thermophis baileyi
TGACAAGAATCCTTGCATTCCTGTGTGGCGTTCTGGACTGATTATCTGGATCTTTTGCTCCCTGAACTCCTTGCTTTGTTCTTGTTTTGCTAAATAAATTTGGGATTTATTGCCGTTCAGCCTTGGTGCAGACAGCGCTGGGCTGGACTAATTGCGACCAGAGGCTGTTTGAGGTTTGTTTGGGGGAGATTTGGAGCACTAAAAGGGCCGGTTTGAACTGCCAGCTGTTTGCGTTATCTCTGTGCCGTGCCCTGGGTCATCACATCATGATCAAGGCAATGAACATGGGTTTGGGCAAACTCGGGGAAATAGTGGAGGATGGAGGGATCTGGCGTGCTGTGGTCCATGAGGTCGCGAAGAGTCAGACATGACTTAGCAACTGAACAACAAAACTTCATAATCTAGGGAGCACAACACAACGTATGCCAATAGTCAAGCTGCTGAGATCCTGAATAGAAATGCAAACAGATAGGACAGTGATGGCAAACCTTTTTTTGCTCGAGTGCCAAAAGGGCGCGTGCCCACAACCATAATGCAATGCACTCCCCCCCGTGCATGCGCGCACAACCCCCCGTGCTGCCCCCCCCCCCACGCATGCATGCAGGCCTCACTGAAGCCTCCGGGCTTCCGGTAGGCCCGTTGGGCCATTTTTCGCTCTCCCCAGGCTTCAGGAAAGCCTCCTGAAGCCTGGGGAGGGCAAAAAACGGCCTACCGGAAGTTTGTTTCTGAACTTCCGGTAGGCCCGTTGGGTCCGTTTTTCGCCCTCCACAGGCTCCGGAGGCTTTCCTGAAGTCTGGGGAGGGTGAAAACGGCCTCCCCCCATCCTCCGGAAGGCTGAAAATCAGCTGGCCAGCATGCATATGCATGCTGGAGCTGACATAGGGCAACGCCTCGCGTGCCCTCAGATATGGCTCCGCGTGCCACCTATGGCACATGTGCCAAAGGTTTGCCATCACGGAGATAAGATTTTACAGCTCGGATTGTCTTTTATTCAGAATTTCTGAAATAGGAAGGAGGGGAACAAGAGAGAAAATGAAAGCTACCAGACGGACAAAATTACACAGGAAGAACCAGGAACCATTCATATTCCAATCAATTCAGTTCTGTAAAGGTACAAATCAGGTCTCAAACACCTGGTTTGGCTTTTTTTTTTTTCCTTCTGGATGAAGAAGACGAAGAAAAGGTCTAGACAGATTGTTCAGCTTTAATAAACTGGAATCATTCATGAATGCCAACGTCTCCAAAAGAAAAAAGGAGGAGGTTAATAAGCCTGGCTCTGAATATTGCAAATTAGAGGCTGCCTTCAATTGAATTGTTAATATTTCCACCGAAGAAATGCAGCCTGTCAGAGTGAGGAGGTGTAAAAGTGTTCACATATAAAAGCAAAATGAAACCCAGAACTCGTGAGAAATACTGAGCGAACGCTGGAAAGAAAAGATGTTCGCTCGATTTCTTTAGGCATAACCGGGTAGACCAATCCCAGAATTTGGAGCCAATTGGAATTCTGGGAGTTGGCTGTCTTCCGATATACCTGTAAGGCTTCGCTAAGGAATGGCTCCTAGAAGTAGTAGTTAATGGTCAGGATTTCTGCTACCATTGAGTGGAGCCAGATTTTTAAAGGCAACGTTAACCTTTACCAGAAGGGATCGGTGAATGCTCTTCGAAACGGATGAGATCGGTTGATTCAAGAACCACTGGATCTGGTCTCAGCTGCGGGGAGGGAAGGCAGGAAGGGACCGGTTCACATAAAAGATCAACGGGTGATGCGTTGGTGAGGCACAGCAGCTCTTCCTCGGTTTGATTGGAGACTGCAAAGAGGGAAGAAAATGAAGGCAACTCCTTAGAAACTCACAAGGGCAGTGACCTCAAGACTCACATTAAAGCAAGCTTGCAAATTCATGCTTGTTTCTTTAGTAGGGTCTAGGGGTGAAGACATCCTGCTAGTAAGTGGGAGATCGGAGTTCTAGTTCTAGTCCCACCTTAGCCATGAAAGCCAACTGGGTGACCTTAGGTCAGTCAGTCCCTCTCTCTCAGCCCAACCCACCCTACAGGGTTGTTGTTTGGGGAAAATAGGAGGAGGAAGCGGATATGTTTGCCACCTTGAGTTATTTGCAAAAAAAAAAAAAAAAAGGCGGGTCACAAATAAATAAAAAGAATGGGCTGGGAGATAGAGATGGAAAAGGACATGTGAAACACAGCCATAATTCTGTCCATGCTCCATGGCTGATCTATTCTTTATTCTTAGATAATAATTATTACCTAATCAATAATATTAGATAATATTATTATCTATTATCTTTTGGCTTATCTATTCAAGGCCACAAGTTTCAGCATTGCTAGGTACAAAATAACAGCTAGTAATCAATCAATTACCAATGTTGGTTGCTTCCAGGATTAAATCTAAGGATTTGTCCACTCCTGCTGCCTTTGTGGATTGTCCGTCACCATTGGCAAGTTCATTTTCGTAACTTTCGTCAGCCAGGGGAAGACTGGGAGAGCTAAAACGAGCTAATAGAAGGGAGGAGATTAGCAAGTGTTCCCTTTGACAGACAATCTTAGAGGGAAAGATATTTGGGCTATATTTCCCCCCCCCTCAAAGGAGAAAAGTTAACCCCAAACGGGGATGACTTACTTTTCATGTCGTTCTTCAGAACAACAATCCTCTTATGGCCGTGGCCTTTTATCCATACTACCTAATTAAAGGCGAGAAAGACCACAGGTGAGATGGAAGTTAAGATGAACCTAGGTAGGTTTCTTGCTGCCTTAAAGGTCTCCTTATAGTCAGCGTTCTTGCAATCTTCCCTCTTTGTTAATTGCACTCAAACGTTGACTGGATGAATTCCATGAAAACTTTGGAAAATTAGCCCAAATCACGATTTCATATCATTATAAAGTTAGACGGCAGTTGCTGCTATGCTCCATTCAATACAGGCAGACCTTGCTAGCAACATAAATTATGGGCTCAATTGTGGCCGTAAGTCGAGGACTACCTGTACAGATCTGCAAATACATGGATGAATACATAAAGCTATTCTTTCCTGGAAAAACGGATTTGACATGCCACAAAGTATTTTAAACAAAACGCCCCTGAAACAATACAGCTGCCAAACCCCATGAGTTGCGTTACTGAGAGTTTTAATCACAGATTTCTGAAGGGCCAGCCGTCTTCACTTTATCTATGAATTTTATAGGCAAGCTAAAGATATAAAATGAACATTTTCAGTGAGAACGTCAAGCTTTTGGTTAACAGCATGATGGGCCCAATTACGGATATCGTAGGAAAGTAACTTATTTCATTTCTTACCATTTTATTCTAAGGGACAATAGGGCAGCCAGTGTCTATGGGTCCATCTGGTTAGGTCACAGGGGTCCCCAAACTTGGCAACTTTAAGACTTGTGGACTTCAACTCCCAGAATTCTCCAGCCAGCATAGCTGGCTGGAGAATTCTGGGAGTTGAAGTCCACAAGTCTTAAAGTTGCCAAGTTTGAAGACCTCTGGGTTAGGACGACTACGGAAAACTACAATTTGGACTGTTAAGAATCCTGCACATTTTAAGAGAAAAGAGAAAACCAGGAGCTACAAACCGATGGAATTGCCCCTAGGAGTTCCTCAAGGTTATTGTAGCCATAGGTATTGGGATGAAGGGCTTCCCCTGTGTATTTGCTGTAGGCTGTTGGGAACTCATGGAGGAAGATCTGTTGGTAATGGTAGGTATGAAGCAGCAATCTCACTTTCTTGGCAAAAATATACAGGTCTGTAAGCTTCACATATTCTGCATCACCATCAATAAAAACCTGTAGGGGACAAAAAAGGACTTCCATGTAACTAGTCCTCCTGCTTTCACAAAGGAAGGAATATTCTTGAGTATGAACTACAGATAGCCCTCGGCTTACAAAAGTTGATTTAGTGACTGTTCGAAGTTACAACGGCACTGAAAAAAGTGAGTTATGACTGTTTTTCACACTTACGACCATTTCAGCATCCCTGTGGTCATGTGATCAAAATTTGGAAGCTTGGCAACGGGCTCATATTTACGATTCTTGCAGTCTCCCGGGGTCACGTGATCCCCTTTTGCGACCTTCTGACAAGCAAAGTCCATGGGGAAGCCAGGTTCACTTAACAACTGTGTCAGTAACTTAACAACTGCAGTGATTCACTTACCAACGGTGGCAAGGAAGGTCGTAAGATGGGGCAAGGTTCACTTAACTGTCTCACTTAGCAACAGAAATTTTGGGCTAAATTGTGGTTGTAAGCCGAGGACTAGCTGTAGAAGATGCAATCTATCTGGAAACCAAAAGATTCCATCCTTGACCTGGCCATTTTACACCCTCCAGATGTGGCTTGTGGTCACCTGGACTGTGGGGTCCTTATTGCTCTCTGAGCTTGGTTGTTTTCTTCCAGATGATTCATTATCCAACTAGGTAACATCATCAGCACTGATGATGCTACCTAGCTGGGTAATGAAACATCTACAAGAAAACCGCCAAGCTCAGAGTGCATCGAGGACTCCACAGTTCAACCCTGAGCTACGAATATTCTCTTCTATCATCACCTGGATCCCACAACTGTGGGTTATGATCCATGTTAAGGTGTCACTACTTCTAGGAAGGCTGGAACAATCCATGCCAACCTCAAAAGACTTCCAAGAAGTGTTTTGAGTTCGTATCAGAATTAGAAATGGGGTGGCTGGAATGTTTTGACTTTGAAAAGTTTTGCACAGCTCCAGTCTAAAAAAAAAAAAAACCCACAGCCATGACATTTGCTAGGTTGGAGAATGGCTAGGTCCATACATAGAGAAAAGTAGACAACTGAAATAATAACTGTTAGGGACTGCAGACCCAAAGGGACCTTCGCTCTCCACGGCCTCTGTGCTAAGAGCCCAGCTGTCTTCCTCACCTCGATAAAATAAGGCACGCTCATCAGAAGCTCGATAAAGGTCATGAAGCCATATTCACACGGGTTAAGGACAGTCCCCTGGACAACCTCGTAATGCCTTTTAAGCTCCTTCACAGAAACCACGGTGGCTTCGTCCAGGGTCATGAGAAGCACCAGAAGATGTGAAGTGAGAGTCCGGAGGGATTTTTTATTGATCAGCTGAAGCTGTTTCCCAGATTCTGTATCGGCCACCTGGAGAAGTTGAAAGAAGAGACATCAACTACTGTATCAGCCTTCCACCCTAGCGACTACAAGTCCCATAACTGCCAGAGCTACAACAGGTGGGAATTCTAGGAGGAGGACACGAGATCAGGGAAGGGAGACGTCCCCATCATTCAGAATAACCATTTATCTGAAGTGGTGTAGGGTTTCCTGCCTAAGCAGAGGGTTGGACTAGAAGACCTCCAAGGTCCCTTCCAACTTTGTTTATTCTATTCTATTCTATTCTATTCTATTCTATTCTATTCTATTCTATTCTATTCTATTCTATTCTATTCTATTCTATTCTATTCTTCTATTCTATTCTTACTCTATTCTATTCTTATTCTATTAATTCTAGAAGGAAGATTTCACAAGGTAATTTGAGTTGCTCGGCCCTGGCGTTTCCATGTGGTTTGGATTGCTCAACTGACCCACCTCCCTCACTGAGACCCCCATCAGGTTGTTTTTTCTCACGTGGCACCTGAAAACCTACTTTGATAACATGGCAAAGTTTCTGCATCAGAGCTGGAACGGAGCCAACATCGTAGTCCTGGAGACGCAACGGGTAGCCGAACGTTTTAGCGTATTCGGCAAGGACGTCTGCTATCAGGAGGCATTTATCCTTCTGGGAACGGAGTAGCTTAACAAACTGGGCAGCTAAAGCTTTGACTTGTTCTGTCTCCGTTAGCGTCAGGATTTTCTCCTCGCCGCATTCCAGGACCTGGAGACGAATGTCAGCTTGGGTTAATTAAGAGCGACTGGAGAAGGCAATGCTAGAATATTGAGAGCAACTGTAGGATCCAAAGCTCAGTAGCTTTTTCTTTCAAAAGCCATGAAAGACAAAGATAGCAGGTAAATGTCCCTCTTGGGTTAAAGTTGGATTTCCAGCAAGCTCAGGGACATACAGGTATCCTACATCCAGAACAAGCAGATTACGAAGATTACAAATGTTATCGTCATGTATCGTCATTTTGCACACGTTGACTACCTCTGCACTAAATTATCTAAACACCTTGTTATCAAAAAGTCCACATGTAATTTCAGTAATGTGAAATGTAGTTCTTTTGTGACTACATAAGGATTCTAGAAGGGACGCGGTGGCTCAGTGGCTAAGACGCGGAGCTTGTCGATCAGAAGGTCGGCAGTTCAGCGGTTCGAATCCCTAGCGCCGCATAACGGAGTGAGCTCCCGTTACTTGTCCCAGCTTCTGCCAACCTAGCAGTTCAAAAGCACGTAAAAAATGCAAGTAGAAAAATAGGGACCACTTTGGTGGGAAGGTAACAGCGTTCCGTGTGCCTTCGGTGTTTAGTCATACCGGCCACATGACCACGGAGACGTCTTTGGACAGCGCTGGCTCTTCGCCTTTGAAACGGAGATTAGCACCGCCCCCTAGAGCCGGAAACGACCAGCACGCATGTGCGGGGGAACCTTTACCTTTAAGGATTCTAGGCTGATTCCCCTTTTTACTCCATCCCCAGGATCTGCCATCCCTTCTCTTACAATTGCCTACCTGTAAGACATCAGGTATGGCTTCAAAAAGTTCAAGTAGTTTGGTAAATCCATAATGGGCCAGTTTGCACTGGCGCCCAAAGTGATGGTGATAGGACGGGATGAATTTGTTGAAAGGCATACGGAAATAGGGCTGGTGGCGTAGCAGATCAATCACTTCTTTGCAGAACTGCTTCGTCCTTTCAATTTCTTCCTTGGTACGTTCTGAAGATGGGAAAGGAGCACATTTAGCAACGTTCCTTAAAGTGTGGTCTGAGGACCCCCGTCATTCCCGCCAGGCTGCTCTTGGGGCCCCGCAAAAATCGAATTTATTTATTTGTATACCCACTTTCATTAATTTTTATAAATAACTCAAGGTGTTGAAACTATGGAATACTCCTCCCCCCCAACAACTGTGAGGTGAGTTAGGGGGGAGAAAGTGACTGGTCCAAAGTCACCCAGTTGGCTTCCATGGCTAAGGTGGGACTAGAACTCACAATCTTCTGGTGACTGGCCCAAGGTCACCCAGTCTGCTTTCATGCTATGGTGGGACTAGAACTCACAATCTCTGGTAATTGTCCAAAGTCACCCAGCCGGCTTTCGTGCCCGAGACAGGACTACAACCCACTGTTGTCTTCTTTCTAGGCCAACACCTTAACCACTACAACAAACTGGCTCTCGCAACCAAAGTTATTTGCCAGATATTGAAGATATTTTCAAAGATTTGAAATGATGACACTCTTCTCAGCATTATCTTTCATTTGCTAAAATATATGGCTTTTCTGTGCAAAATATTGCATTTATATCAGGGTTTAATATTGCTATTTTTATACACGACCCAATAAATAAATATTCTACAACAGCGACATTTTTAATTTTTTTAATACAATAAACATCAATAAATATAACCCATACAAACAAAAGCCTCCATAATTTTTAAAACTGGAAAGGGGATCCCGGAAAAAAATAAAAAGAATTAGGGAACACTGATATAGAGTGAATATTTGGGGATGAAGTCATGATAAAGCCAGCTTTTCGTTCTCTATCATCAAGCCAACTGAATTCCGGTCTACAAAAAGCACTGACATCTACAGCATTTTCTGAATTTCCGGGATTATATTTCTTCCTTCTGTCTCTTTTGTTACGTTTCAGGGGTTCATTCATTTCCCAGGCTTGGCATCCTGCCTTTCCTTCAAGGAATTGAAGAGAGAATCTTAAAACTGTCAGGCTCGCTGGCACCTGTCTAAATTCAGTCTCTGGCAAGCAGGATTTTCATTGACTCTCTTTGGAAAGATTTATGGAGCTAAAAAAAAAAATGGGGTGGAGGAGAGTGTGGAGGTCACATGATTTCCCACAACTGAACTCTTTTCTCTCTAAAAGACAATCTATTCCGAAGTCCATTAGGGTGGAAATAGCTTTATCTTCTCACTAGCTACAGTCCTAGTCAATTGAGACAATAAATAAACCTCACCGATCAATAAGTAACAGCCTGCCTAGCAAAATGGGCAATCTTTTTTCTCCTGGTAACTCAGCTGGGGATTCACACATTTGTCTCCTGGATCTTCACCACTCTTGAGAATAGCACCTTCTCCTCTGACTGTCAGGGTTCCAAATAGCATCCAAAATTAAATCAGAGTCCGAGGCAAAGTGTTCCTCAAAGTTCCCATTTATTAACAGAGCCATGTTGGCACATCTGGGAGAAACCCGAATCTGAAACCGCCGGGTTTCTCCACCCAGTTGAAAGTTCAAGCCCTTGTCCCCACACCCCCAAGTCCATCACGTTAACCAATCTTCAACTGCCAACTTGGCAGCATCCACCCATCTCCTTCCGTGTAGGTGCAGGAGTGCGAAGACAAAGGATGACCTTGACTATCTAGAAAGAATTTGTTATGGCTACATACAGACAGCCCTCATGCAATTTCCCCTCCCAAATTCCCACAGCGACGAATACATATTAAAATAGTATAAAGTGTGGCAGGCCAAGGACCCCAACTAAAATGGCTTCGGCCTGACACTGACATTTCGTCACAATACAGGCAGTCCTCGATTTACGTACCACAATGGAGCCCAAAATTTCTATTGCTAAGCGGGACCGTTGTTAAAGTGAGTTTTGCCCCACTGTACGGCCTTTCTTGCCACGGTTGTTAAGTGAACCACTGCGGTTGTTAACTTAGTAACACGGCTGTGAACTGAAATCTGGCTTCCCCACTGACTTTGTCAGAAGGTCGCAAAAGGGGATCCTATGAACTTGCGACCGTCATAAATATGAGTCCGTTGGCTGAATTTTGATTGCGTGACCATGGGGATGCTGCAACGGTCGTAAGTCACTTTCTTCACTGCTGTTGTGACTGTCAGCCCTGGAGGCCATCTTTTTCTTTGGATCTTCAGGGCTGCCACACTTAGTGCTGTGGGAAAGTGGGAGGGGGGGTTTGCATGGAGTTGGTAGAGTTATTTAGCCATAATAACATTACTTTCTCCGAGAGTCAAGGCCACTCTGCCCTGCACCTGGAGTGGCGTGAGTGGGAGGCATCTCCAGTTGGGACGGTGCATTGATTGGACCTTGTGGTGGACATGTGGGTGCTGGGGCAGGGACTTGGACTTTCTTTTGGGTAGGGAAAACCCGGAAGCTCTCAGATTCGGGTTTTCCCAGATGTGCCAATATGACATCTCTAATAAAATGGATCTTTGAGGAACTGCCTGCCTCAGAGTCTTACTTGGTTGGGGGTGTTACTTGGAACCCTGACAGTAACTTTGAACAGTCACTAAACAAACTGTTAAGTTGAGAAGTGCCTGTATCCACCTTATTTGACAAGCAAGGTTGAGCGAGAGAGACACAAGAATTTTACTGAAGTTTTCAACAAACGGCAACATACCTCTCTTCGGGATACAAATGACCATTTCATTATCTTGCCGAGATAAGCAAATCGTTGTGTCGGGAATTTCGGATATTAGATCCACCAATTCACACACTCCGTATTCTGTGACGTCCCAGTCTTTCGAGAAACACCTACGAGATTAATAATTCAGAAAAACACTTGAGAAAAAAAATACTGCATTAAGATCAGACTGTAGAACTAGCTAAGCAAGCACAAAATGGAAGCTTTCTACTTGCCCACGGTAAGCCTCTGCTGGAAACCAAAAAAGAAAAGCAAAACATTTTTTTGAGGTTTAAAACCCAGTACCGAGAAAAATATTTTTTGAAATGTAACGATCGTTTCTCAAGCTACCGTGTTTCCCCTAAAATAAGACATTCCCGAAAATAAGCCCTCCTCCGAAAATAAACCCTTCCCCAAAAATAAGCCCTCCCCTGAAAATAAGCCCTCTGTCTCCCTAACCATTTCCTCTGGTTAGGGAGACAGAGATGTAAATCAGGTAAGACGGCAAGAGGAGCCCTGTCTTGTTCCACGCGCCCCAAAATAATAAGACCTCCCCAAAAATAAGGCCAAGCGCTTATTTCGGGGTTCAAAAAAATATAAGACAGGGTCTTATTTTCGGGGAAACACGGTATGTATTTACTGGAGTGCTGTAAGGTATTTCTGTAAATCTTCCCTTTAGGATACATGCAGTTTACTGCCCACAGGTTAAAGATTCCAGAATGATGACGGTAGTTAGATGGAAATAATAAAAAAAAACCCCACAGATATATTTAGGAAGAGACTAATATTGGCCCATTTCTGGCGTTCCATCTTTAACAGCAGCCAAATTTTAAAATCGACTCATTTCAAGTCCTTCTATTCTGTAAACCTCTAAAACTAGAGGGTTTTACTGCTGATTTTTAGATGATTTTAATTCAGAGAGAAGAAATCGGGGTCTCCCTTTCCGTGAAAAAAAAATGTGGCTCGCTTTAAACCCCAAGCTGCTAAATTAAAAAAAAAAAAGGTAACAAAGAAGATATTTTTACATTTGCAGTTGGAAATGCAAAAAGATACTTGCCACAGCCATGCATACCTACCAGTGATAAGCATGTAAGAATTCCTTGACGACAACTCGCTTACTGGCCTGGGACTTCAGAAGCTTTAGTAAGTCTTGAGTGAATCGCTTCACTTGAGCTCTGTGTGTTAAGGTTAACAAACGCTTGGTTCCTATCCCGAGAATCTGAGAAGGGAAAAAAAAGTTTGTAGGGAGATCATAAATCAAGTGATATTTCTCTTGATTAGCGTGAAGGACTGGGACCAAAATCTGAAGTCAAACTCCACAGATCTGGACAAGACCAAGTCAATAGGATGTCAACCCTGAAGTGAGCCCGTCCGAAGCCATCTTGGAGGCTTCATGGTTGCCACACAGCAGTGGGAGGGGGGAGAAATAGTTAGATGGGATTTTGTAGCCAAAACAATAAAGTTTTCCTATGGGAACCAAGGTCATTCTCACAGGTGGCTGGCCAGAGGAGGAGCCGGTAACTCAGCAACCAGCCAGCACCTGGATTGGACAGTGTGACCAGTGACTTGAGGGGAAGGAGAAAACTTTACTTTTAATTAGGTGAAAGTCGCTGGAAACCTCAGAGTCGGTTTTCACCAGTCTGTGCCAAAATGATGTATCCAATAAACTGTTCTTTGAGGAACTCGAGTGCCTTGGAGTTTGTTGCATTACTTGGGACGCTGACATAGGAACTATAAGGACTCCTCAATTTATGACAATTCGGAGCAGGATTTCTGATGCAAACCAAGATGGTAAGTGAATTGTAAGCCGCCTAGAGTCACTTTTTCATCGTCACATGATGCCAGCTCCCTTTCAAAGCCAGCCCTTGGAGGTCAACATCTCTGGCAAGGAGCAGAACATCTGAACTCACCTGCAGGACGTGAGGCACTGATTCCAGCAGCTCTATTAACTTGGAATACCCATAATCAGACACGCGGCATTGCTTGGCAAAATGGTGGTGGTACATGGGGATGAACTTGCTGACGGATATAATACAGGAGGGCTGGTTTTTAAGGAGATCAATCACTTCTCTACTGAACTGGATGAGTTGTGGGTTGCCCACGGGGCTCTTTGAACGCAACAGCCAAGGCTCTAGAACAGAGAAAAGAAGACCAAGAAGGCATCTTTACTTGCAGGAATGCATGAGAAGGCAACAAACATCATAGTCAAGGAGCAGAAATTGGAGGAAGTACCCCCTTTGTAAGACTAATTGTAGGAGGAGAGGCAGAGCCTGAGGGAGGAGTCAAGAGAGCAGTCAGCCTGGAGTCCTTATGTTCCCATAAGCGGTATAAGTCCAGCCCCTTTCGAATTGTGTTAACTTTTATCTAGTGCCAGTTTAGTGATGACCATTAGTGATGACTAGATTCTTGAGTGTAGGCATGAGCAACAAATCATCTTAACTGAAACTTCAGATGTGGTCCTGGTTTTTTGGGCCTGTTTAAGACACTAAGCCCATTTACTGGAAATGAGAAAAGGAAAAAGAATAATCTGATGTGGGAGTAAATCACTCTGTTCTTTTCAAACGTTTGAATGGACAACTCCCCTAACACCATGAATTTAAGCTCTTTAGGTTAGGCTATCTGTCACGGATGGACCTGAAGTCCAAAACACCAGGAGAACGTTGGGCTGTCTGAAAACAAACTAACATTAAGTAAAAAGTGGTTAAGGCACCATGCTTGAAAGTGGGAGAGGGTGAATTCAAGTCCCTCCTTAGCCGTGAATGTTAACTGGGGGTGACCTTGTGCCAGTCCCTCTCTTTTAGCCCAATCCACTTCATAGGTTGTTATTGTTGTGGGGAAAATAGGAAGAGGAAGACGTGTTGGATATGTTCATCGCCTTAGGTTGTTTGTAAAAATAATAAAGGCGGGATACAAATGAATACAAACAAACAAACAAAATGTGTGTCAAAGATGATCATGGTTGCCAGTGGCAGTGGTGAAATCCAAATTGTTTTACTACCGGTTCTGTGGGCGTGGCTTGGTGGGCGTGGTGTGGCTTGGTGGGCGTGGCAGGGGAAGGATGTTGCAAAATCCCCATTCCCTCCCCACTCTGGGGCCAGCCAGAGGTGGTATTTGCTGGTTCTCCGAACTACTCAAAATTTCCGCTACCGGTTCTCCGAACTACTCAGAATTTCCGCTACCGGTTCTCCGAACTACTCAGAATTTCCGCTACCGGTTCTCCGAACTACTCAGAATTTCCGCTACCGGTTCTCCGAACTACTCAGAATTTCCGCTACCGGTTCTCCAGAACCTGTCAGAACCTGCTGGATTTCACCCCTGGCCAGTGGGCAATCTTGGTAGGCTGGGAAGAGAAACGTTCTCCAAACTTCACAGGTTGTCTTTGCAAATTCACACCATGGGGGAGCAACGGGGTGAATGGTCAAGTTTAGGCAGGGACCAAGGAGTAAAATGAAATACCTGTGGTAGGAGGTGGCGGTTTATTATGTATCCATTTTACAACTTTGATGCCATTTTGTGCCGTAGCAATATTAATACCAGGAACGCAGGAGATAAGGTGCTCCAGAGGGACGCCTCCATGGTCTTCTTGAACCATTTCTAGACTGTTAAATTCTGAAGCATAACAGTCTTGGAAGCTATAAAAAGAGAGAGCGAGAGAGAGAGAGAGAGAGAGAGAGAGAGAGAGAGAGAAAAGTGAACGTTAAGAAAATTAGCTCAATGCTTATAAGGGCTATTTATATTCCCTCTGCTTGTGAACAAACTTTGGGTAACTACTGGAGATCGGACACAAACAACAGCACCCCTTTCCTACCTTCTAATCAAAATAAGCAGTGGTACGATTTGGATTTGATCATAGCTGCAGCAATAATGGATTAGTTAAAAAAAAAAGAAAAAAAAAAGAAAACCAGCAAGGGTCCGGAATGTGGGCATTGCGGAGTCACATCGTTTCTGAATATTAATTTGAAGAGCTGGATGCATCTCCACCCTTTCTTTAAGGAGCGTAAGATATAACCCATAATGCTCCGTTGCCAGGTTTACCCACCTAAAATGGGTTCGGCTGAAAGTGAGTGAAGAGCTAGGAATCTTCCAGGATGCAAGAATGAACTGAAAACAATGCTCAGACCTTCCACCTACACCACACTACCTTTTGATATATTGGTCATTTTATAACCAATGGCTCAAGATGGTTTTATTCTATTCATAATCCACAATTAATAATTTGAGAAGTAGCAATAAAGGAGAATATTTGTAGCTCAGGGTCGAAATGAGGGGTCCTTGGTGCTCTCTGACCTTGGTTAGAGCCGAGGTGGCGCAGTGGTTAGAGTGCAGTATTGCAGGCTACTTCAGCTGACTGCTAGCTGCAGTTCGGCGGTTCAAATCTCACCGGCTCAAGGTTGACTCAGCCTTCCATCCTTCCGAGGTGGGTAAAATGAGGAGCCAGATTGTTGGGGGCAATAGGCTGACTCTGTGAACCGCTTAGAGAGGGCTGTAAAGCACTGTAAAGCGGTATATAAGTCTAAGTGCTATTTGTTATTGCTATTGGTTGTTTTCTTACAGACGTTTCATTACCCAACTAGGTAACATCATCAGTGCTAAAAGGGAGTGGAGTTTGCAGAGAAGAGGAAGAGGATTGAGGTGTCCTTGGTGTTCTCTGAGCTTGGTTGTTTTCTTCAGACGTTTCATTACCCAACTAGGTAACATCATCAGTGCTAGAGGAGAATATTCAAGGAACCAAGAGGAAACCTCACTCCTTCTAGCACTGATGATGTTACCTAGTTTGGGTAATGAAACGTCTGCAAGAAAACAACCAAGCTCAAAGAGCACCAAGGACCGCTCAATTTGAGAAGTTTATGTGGTTTCATAGCTTTCTGATGTTTATTGGCAAGGAATGGGCAATCATTTCTTTTCTATTCATCAAATCAGACTTTCAGATTAAAGCCACGTATGGCTGGGTTGTGCGGTTGGGTTTGATTTCACACAAAAAATTGGCACTATGTCAAGTGACTTTTGGCGAGAGATACAAGAATGTACCGTGACTGATACTTGCCTGCTTTCTCATTAATAGGAGCTAGCTTCTTAAAGGGCACTAAGATCAAATGACATACAGGAAATACAGATGGATGTTGATAAATATAGAGTAACCGTTTGTAAGCTGTTTTAACAGCCAGCCTCTCTGCACAACCATTATATTACAGATTGCAAATTTACAATTTAAGCACAGGCGAATGACAGAGGAAAGAGAAAATTAAAACCCCTGGAAAATATTATTTTCTCAAATACAGTCTAAATAATTGCAACCGGGGGGGGGGGAGGAGAAGGAGGGAAGGAGAGAGAGAGAGAGAGAGAGAGAGAGAGAGAGAGAGAGAGAGAGAGAGAGAGAGAGAGAGAGAGAGAGAGAGAGAGAGAGAGAGAGAGAGAGAGAG
>QLTV01012196.1:1502648-1523863 GCA_003457575.1 Thermophis baileyi
TCCTTGTTTTCTCTTTCAAATGCCTGCCTCTCTTCCAACTTCCATGATTATGTATATACCAGTGATGGCGAACCTTTTTTTCCTCAGGTGCCCACACCCATAATTCATTGTCCCCCATGCGCCCCACCCCTCTGCGCATGCACGCATGACCCACCGCTCCCCGACTTCCGGTGGGCCCTTTTTTCACCCTCCCCAGGCTCCAGAGGCTTCCCTGGAGCCTGGGGAGGGTGAAAACGCCCCCCTCCCCCCCGGAGGCCCTCTGGAGGCTGAAAACGCCCTCCCAGAGCCTGCGTGGGAGCCAAAAATCAGCTGGCCGGCACGCACATGCGCGCTGGAGCTGAGCTAGGGCAACGGCTCACGTGCTGGAAGATATGGCTCCGCGTGCCACCTGTGGCATGCATGCCATAGGTTTGCCATCACGGAAATAGGCCATTGGTCATCAGATCATCTTTGACATCTGAGTAACAACAACCACATCTTGTTTAAAAGAAGCTTGGTCCTGTTTATGCCAATGTCTAGTCTAGTGAAAAGAAGGCTTAGGGGAGACATGATAACAGTGTTCCAATATTTGAGGGGCTGTTACAAAGAAGAGGGGGTCAACCTATTCTCCAAAGCAGCAGAAGGCAAAACAAGGAACAATGGAGGGAAACGAATCAAGGAGAGAAGCAACCTAGAACTAAGGAGAAATTTCCTAACGGTGAGAACAATTAACCAGTGGAATGGCTTTGCCTCTGGAAGTTGTGGGTGCTCCATCATTGGAGGTTTTTAAAAAGAGACTGGACAGCCATTTGTCTGAAGTGGTATAGGGTCTCCTGCTCAAGCAGCGGGTTGGACTAGAAGACCTCCAAGGGCCCTTCCAACTCTGTTATTCTGTGTTTCTATGTTTAGTTCTTTTGAAAATGTTACTTTTACATATGTTTTTTACCCTTGGGGTTCACTTGCGATGGAGGCTGCCAAGTCATGCAAACTGAAACCTACATCAAAGAAAGTGCGGTTTACCTGCTGGCCATCCACCTTGAACTGAAGCAGCCTTTCACAAAAGGTACTACTCTTTTCTGAAATTAAATCCACTTCTGTACTTGCAGGAATGCCAGAGTTAATGGCCCCTTTGATGCGTTGATCCAGGAGCGCATGAAATTCTTGTCTATTCTGAAGGAAAGATGGTCAAAGGAAATCAAGTGTGCCAGTGAACAAAAGCTACAGGTAGTCCTGGACTTACGTCAGTTCATTTAGTGACCGTTCCAAGTTACAATGGCAGTGAAAAAAATGACTTATTTCTGTTTTACACACCCTTGTAACTTAGAACAGTCGCTAGATGAATGATCATAAGGTGAAGACTACCTATTTTTTTTTGTCTTTTCATGACCCCGTAATCCCTTGCATCAGGGTGGAATCAGGGCAACAGAATGGAGCTGTTTACTGGCCGGAT
Source organism: Thermophis baileyi (assembly GCA_003457575.1). NCBI lineage: Eukaryota > Metazoa > Chordata > Lepidosauria > Squamata > Dipsadidae > Thermophis > Thermophis baileyi. Next base: position 1,504,078 of record QLTV01012196.1, read on the forward strand.
GCCCTTCCTGTCGCCAATGCAGAGTTCGCAGCAGATATTTTCACATTGTGCCCAGAGAAATATCTGCCTCTACCTAGGATCAAACTCATAGCCTCCTGATTGTGAGGCGAGAGCTCCACTTCTAGGCCACTGCACCACTCAAGATGAGGACTACCTATAGCAGTGCTGAAAAGATTTCTTTGGAGAAATCGATCTGCGGTCAAAGGCTGGGGAGAAAAATTAGATGTATTTCCTTTCGTCTTTTATTGAGAATAGGGTTGCTCATTAGGTTACAGATTATTACTATTACTATTACTATCCACAATTGTATCACAGCGGCCAGTTGTTTCGCCAGATTTGGCATTAATTACTAGTCGGGCCCCACCCAGGGGCCTAGGATGTCGTAATGTATTTCCGAAGTATATGTGCGGAACCGAGTAGTGCGTATTATTATTATTATTATTATTATTATTATTATTATTATTATTATTATTATTATTATTATTATTATTTTCTAGACTGGATTTGGCATTTTTGTCTACCTCTTGACCTGGGAGAGGCAAATCTGGATTATTATTTCTCTGTTGTTTTGCATATACACCGAGTGCTTCTATACCAAGGACAAATTCCTTGGGTGTCTAACCTACTTGGTCAAATAAAATATATATTAGCATATATTAGCCTTACATTAGGCCATCTGGCTCATTGAAAGCCCTGATTTTCTCTAGCAAATTAAAAAAAAAAGACAATTGAAACAAGCAACCCTAACTAGGCTAAGCAGTAGCCCAACACTCCATGTTCCAAAGTCATTCAATGTGGCCAAGCAATTACTTACAGCTGTGCCTTTTAAAAGGACGAATGCAGAGACAGTGTTTTCACCAACAGTAAGCACCACTTGAGAATCAAGATTGATCTTATCCTTTAATACATGCCCCGATCCATTCATTTTTGTTGGGATTCCAAGATCCTGAAATTAAAATGAAATATTCAACACGGCAGCACCTAAGGCAGGGGTGGGCTGCTGGGGGTTCGCAGGGGTTCGGGAGAACCTCTAGCTAAGATTCTGTGCAGTTCGGAGAACCTCCAAATCCCACTCCTGGCTGGCCCCGCCCACCCCACTCCACCCCTCCCAGGAGTCCCCACGCGGCCTGTTTTGGATGCAGGTAAGTGCAGGGCGCGTGCGGAGGCTCGGGAGGGTGAAAAACGGGCCTACCGGAAGTTCGGGAAGTCCGGAAACAGGCCCATTTCTGGCCTCCAGAGGGCCTCCGGAGCCTGGGGAGGCCATTTTCGCCCTCCCGGAGGCTCGAGGAAAGCCTCCAGAGTCCGGGGAGGGCAAAAACGCCCCCCCCCCGCCATGGTGAAGGAGGCCGACTAGGCCATGCCCACCATGGCCACGCCCACCCAGCAACCGGGCAGAGAACCCCTTGCTAAAACTTTGGAAGCCCACCCCTGACCTAAGGATAGCTATTATTTAACTGTAGCTAAATGTGTTCTCACAAATGAAGGTGAATATACGTGTCCCAGGATAACGTTGCAAGGTCCAATCTGGGTCAGTTACCGGTACCACAGGTTTTTGTCTTCTGAGCTTTCAGACTCATGCTGGAGCCCATCTTCAGGGAACTAAGGCTACTAAGATTGTTGGACGAGCAGGGACAAAACAGCCGGGGGAAATGATTGAAGCCTGGGAAACAGGCCCCTCATCAGTCAACAGAAGTGCTGATTTACCATCAGCCTATCAAGTATTTAGAAGGCGAGGGCTGGCAGCACAAGCAAATGATAGTTAATGACTTAAAAGCCAGCCATCAACACACCCCAATCAACATCTAAAAAGCCACCTACAGCAGGCACTATAAATACCACACACAGAACAGCACACACTCTGCTAGAGGGAAGTGAAGATGGGTTCCAGAACGAGTCCGAAAGCTCAGAAGACAAAACCCCTGGTCCCTGTTGGACCCTAAATGTGCGCTCTCTATTCCAGTTTTCAAGAACTTTGTTCCACAAGAAATGCAAGTCTATTATTGCACCTCAAACTTAAATGCATTGAGGGCAGTGATCTGGTTTACAAGTCAACCTTGCAAGATAACTGAGTGGTCTAGGAACAACCTTTCAGGAAGGACCATGGTTGAATGCCAAAAGTCCCTGACATCTGTAATTAAAAGAACCAGATCAGAGGTGGGTTCCTCCCGGTTCGCACTGGTTCTATAGAACCGGTAGCAAACCGCTGGTGACGTCACGGAGCCGGTTCTGTCGGCGCCGGTCCGTGGACGCCACCATCTTTTTGGGGGAATTTTTTTTTGGATTTTTTTTTTTGAATTTTTTGCTGTTTTTTTTCCTTCTGCGCATGCACAGAAGCCGAGTCCCCGGCACTGCGCATGCGCCGTCATCTTGTTTTCGGCTTTTTTATTTTGGATTTTTTTTGCGAATTTTCATCACTGCGCATGTGCGCATGTGGCGTGGCCATGTGGCGTGCAATGCGCGCGCAGCGACGTGGCGCGGGAGGAAGCGAACCGGCGGCGAGGTAAGTTAGAACCCACCCCTGAACCAGATGTTGGAAAGGACATCTGCTTATGAACCTGGAGACCTGATGCTTTGCAAATAGATATTCCTGGCTGATTTGATCAAAGTCCACTTTTGTATTTTGGTCTTGATGCCAAAGTTCTAATCTTGTCATCCTCGTTTGGAACCTAGTAACATCGATGTCTCTTTGGGGAGGTCTTACGAGATATTTGCATAGTTTCTTTCAAGCTGAGAGACACCTTTGGACTTTAGGTGATATACCAGGGCTGTCCTACAATGAGTTGTTGGAGCCAAATCAAAGAAGCGTGGAGGATCAAAGGAAAGCCATTTAATTTAATTGGATTACCAACCTTCTGGTCGACAAGCCCAACCTCTTAATCACTAGGCCACCTTGCCCCCTTTAAAAAAAGGAGACATCAAAGTAGATGTTTTACCGACCATGAGCCGAGGTGGCGCAGTGGTTAGAGTGCAGTACTGCAGGCTACTTCAGCTGACTGCTAGCTGCAGTTCGGCAGTTCAAATCTCACCGGCTCAAGGTTGACTCAGCCTTCCATCCTTCCGAGGTGGGTAAAATGAGGACCCAGATTGTTGGGGGCAATATGCTGACTCTGTGAACCGCTTAGAGAGGGCTGTAAAGCACTGTAAAGCGGTATATAATTCTAAGTGCTATTGCTATTGCTATTGCCACCAAGTCCTTTCCCATGGTGGGCTGTCTGCCCCACTTGATAGACCAGGATGATTAAAGTTGTTGTTGCCCTTTTTTGCCTAGACAACAACACCTGTATCCCGCTGTCAAGGTCACCTTCCTTGCTCTGTACACAGGCCAGGTTTATACCTGTATCATTTTGCAAGAGTTCTCCATCACTGCTTGCCACTGGGATCGGTTTCCTGCATCCATCTCCAAGTTGGCTTGAAGTTGGCAAAGCCCAGATTTCACTTCCAGGTTTATAGCACGCTTGAGTCGTTTCCCACAATGGACAATCAGCTTATTTTCTTTGGGGATCCTGTTGAAGAATGAAAGCCCGTGTCTCAGCTCCACTTCTAAAATAAACTTTGGCTGGCACTTGGTGCTTACTGTAAAGGAGGCCCCTTGGTCTTCCACTTGGAGGCTGTTAAAGAATTCTAGTTGACCATTATCCTTCAGAAGGGATCCATTTAATTGTGCGTGATTTGGGAAGCCGTGATCCTACCATGAGACACAAAACATAAACATGTTTGAAGGCAATCCATTTCTAATCTTTGTTCTGGATGAGACAGAATAACTGAGTTGGAAGGGACTTTGGAGGTCTTCTAATCCAACCCTCTGCTCAAGCAGGGGACCCTATACCATTTCAGATAAATGGCTGTCCAGTCTCTTCTTAAAAACCTCCAGTGACGGTCAGGAAGTTTCTCCTTAATTCCAGGTTGCTTCTCTCCTTGATGAGTTTCCATTCATTGCTTCTTGCTCTGCCTTCTGGTGCTTTGGAAAGCAGGTTGACCTCCTCTTCTTTGTGGCAGCCCCTCAAATATTGGAACACTCTTATCATATCATCCATAGTCCTTCTTTTCAATAGACTAGACATACCCAATTCCTTGGCCTTAACCGCATCCTCAAGTCATAACTAAATCCCCCCCCTCAAATTTCTCATAGACTTCTGCCAAGCAGTCATGATGAGATCTGACCACTGGTAGCTGGGAATTCTGGAATCTGTGATTCCAGCACATCTAGAACATAGAAAGCTAGGAAAGACTGATTTCAAGAATTAAGAAGGAAGAAGCAAAAATTACCTGCAAACCTTTACAGGCCATCTCCATCTCCAGTGTCCATTCCATTTTGGCTTTGGCTTGGGTTTCTCCTTGTACCTCCAGCTTGCAACTGCCCACATGGAGCACCAGAAGTCCTTCTACACCAGCATTAGCAGTCATGATGAGGAGAATCAAGTTTTTATGAGGCAGTCCCAGATCTTGGAGATAGAGCAGGGAATGGTCCAGAGTTCCTCGTGCAACATACTTGTCTATTTCCAATTGCATATCAGCTGCTGTACCATTCCATTGGAAGAACATCGTTAAATTTGTGTGGTGAGTCTTGCTGAAAAATGACCCTCCAGAAACAAAATTATGGGGTAATGTTGGCTTCTACCGGTAGTAGACCCAAGAGAAAAAGAGATATTTTCTTTTTTAGTGAGACATTACTTCATATTATTTTATGAATATGTTCATAAAACCCATCATCAGCCTTCTCCAATCTAACATATGGCAAATAAGTTGCAGTCTTAATATTAAGAACTTATATATCAGTGTTGTAATATTGCAAGGTTGTGTTGGTAATGCTGGCTTTTAGCTCATAGCTTTTACTATTGACATGGTTGCAATTCTTATTGATGTTATTTTATAGTATGGGTTGAAAAAGTCATCCAGCTGGCTTTCATGCCTAAGGCAGAACTAGAACTTACCATCTCCTGATGATTGGCCCAAAGTCACCCAGCTGGCTTTCATGCCTAAGGCAGAACTAGAACTTACCATCTCCTGATGATTGGCCCAAAGTCACCCAGCTGGTTTTCATGCCTAAGGCGGGTCTAGAACTCATGCTCCCAGTTTTTAAGTTGGTGCCTTAATCACTGAATCAAACTGGCTATAATTATAATTTATAAATAAATACACAATTTATAATACCAGATTTGCTACTATATTGCTTTACACGGACTGTGTGAGACCTCTCTCATCTACCCTCTTGAGTTTGAGAAACTCTTGGAAGAAACTCTTGCATAATCACCTCCAAAGTGCCAGATTTGTTCAGAAAAGTCACCCTCCATTCTGCAGCTGTTCCTCCATCCTTAGCACTCAGTTCCCCATGGCCCATCCACTTGCCATTTCCCAGGGTGATTTCTAGAAGGACTCTGTGTGGATCCCCTCTCGTGATGGCCATTTTCACCCTATTCTCTTGGGCGAGGCCCAGAGACGTAAGATAAGGCCAAGCATGACTGAAGCTGGTTTCCAGAACGTACTCCAGGTTGCATGCTGTGTTGATACACAGCGGAGCAAAACTGCTATTCGAAAAGATTTCCCTTATTACACTGGGCGCAGAGTTGTTAGCCACATCTGGTCCATGGAGTAATGTTCTTAGTGATGCCTACAAGAGAAAAGAATCAAAATGTCACCTTAGTTTTTTCCAGTCTAAACAAATACACAAATTGTGTGTGGGAGCCAGTCAGTCTATTACCGTATCTATCTCTGAGCCTAAAGTTAGTGAGACTATTTTCATGGTCGGTAACCCTCCATACTATCATTGCCCAAACTTGGAGAAAAAGTCTGGTACCTCTAAAGAATGATTTGCCAACTGGGTTTGAATGGCTTTTGGATGCAACTTCTCAACTCCAAATATGACACTAATCTTCTGGTTGCCCCCTTGAAGATCCGCAGTTACTCTCTGGTAAGCATCATTGTGACCATACATGGCCGTGATGCTACTTTCTGTGGGAAGTCCTAGAGAAGACAATGGAGAAGGAGACATTTTAGTGGAGAGCTCAGCTTCCTGGCATGAAGGTTTTTCTGAACCAACAAACAAAAAGTCCTTTGGATAAGAACTGAGCAAAAAGTCCAATCCTGATGGATTAATCTTTAAATTCTTTTGTTAGTTGTGAAGTCGTGTCCGACCCATCGCGACCCCATGGACAACATTCCTCCAGGCCTTCCTGTCCTCTACCATCCATTTAAGCTCACGCCGACTGCTTCAGTGACTCCATCCAGCCACCTCATTCTCTGTCATCCCCTTCTTCTTTTTCCCTCAATCTTTCCCAGCATTAGGCTCTTCTCCAGTGAGTCCTTCCTTCTCATTAGGTGGCCAAAGTATTTGAGTTTCATCTTCAGGATCTGGCCTTCTAAATATGAATTCAAGTGACTTCCCCAAAGATTCTAAAACAAAGAGGCAAACCATTCAACATTCATTACCTATTGCATAGAAGTTGCTGATGTTGTGTGTGAAGGTGCCTGTGAATCCAACCTCAGTCTGAAGGAAAATGTTTGCCAGGTCAACGCAGAGAGCTCTTGCGCCCTTCGGAACATGGGCTTCATCCCTTTGGATTCTTCGTTTCAATTTCGGGGAGCCTTTCAGTTTCCCCTGAGCTAAGAAAATACCACCGCCATCCTGGGTCACAGCCACCATCATGCTATAGAAGCTTTCATTCCCACATTGACATTTGCTCCGGACATGAATTGAAAAAACGGATCGGTTCATCGCAATGGTCACAAGGCCTGTTAGATAGAAGTAAGAAAATCAGGGTTGAATCAGGATGGCAGAAACCAAGATTAGAGCCCTGCCAAAGTGGCCAGAGAAATTGTAACTCTTTACCAATAGTCCTTGCCTTACAACCATTCATTTAGCAAATATATAAAGAATGGTTGCTGGAATTGGGTATGTCTAGTTTAATGAAAAGAAGGACCAGGGTGACATGATATCAGTGTTCCAATATCTAAAGGGTTGCAATAAAGAAGAGGGAGTCAAGCTATTCTCCAAAGTATCTGAAGGCAGGCAACGGGTGGAAACTAATCAAGCAGAGAACCAACCTGGAATTAAAGAGAGATTACAGTTAAAACAATTAATCAGTGGAAGAACTTGGCTCCAGAAGTTGTGAATGCTCCAACACTAGAAGTTTTTAAGAAGAGATTGGACAACCATTTGTCTGAAGTGGTGTAGGGTTTCCTGCCTAAGCAGGGGGTTGGACTAGAAGACCTCCAAGGTCCCTTCCAACTCTGCGATTCTATTCTATTCTATTCTATTCTATTCTATTCTATTCTATTCTATTCTATTCTATTCTATTCTATTCTATTCTATTCTATTCTATTCTATTCTATTCTATTCTATTCTATTCTATTCTACTGATTCAAAATTACAACCGCACTGAAAAAAAGTGACCTACAGTTGGCCCTTGCACTTACAACTGTAGCAGCATCCCCATGGTCATGTAATCAAAATTCGGGTATTTAGTAAGCGGCATATATTTAGGATGGTTGCAGCATCCCAGGGTCATGTGGCCACACCATTTATAACCTGATTACAATGAGACTTCACCACAGAAGATTGTCAACATTTGTTTTCTCCAAAGCACCAGAAGCTGAAAATTCCAGATCTACCTGGTAGCATTATCTATCTGGCCCCAATGATCTGATTGTCCAAACCAACAGAGATGCTGTACCTTCATTAAAATTGATTCGGTGCTTCAGAGAACTATTCAGGGAAAGATCCTGAGGTACAATGAGCCATATGCTTTCAAGGTTGTGCTGCATGTGGCCATGGAGGGTCACCACACCGGCTTTCTGTTCCTTGGATCCTGAAATGCCCACCTGGAAGGAATGCTGATTCAATTTTACTGATGATGTCAACAGCAACCTGTTGTAAGAAAGAAACTAATGAAAACCAACATTATTCTAAAAAGGCTAAGCAAGCAGCCAACACAATTTTTACAATAAAGGAGCTTTCTATAATGTTTGCAATTTTGCAGAACTGCAGAAAAATCACACAGGTATTATGAGACCAAGACATGCCAAAATACCTCAGCAGGTGAAAACACTTGGGCAATTGTTTCTGGTCTCTGAAACTCAATAGGGTCAAGGCTAGGTTACTACTTCAATGGAAGGCTACCAGAAACAATAGAGCTGTAGGCTATGCTGGAAGTCAACAAGCAGCTCAGAAGAAGACAGTGGAAGAAAATCCATGGATTGTGTCCATGAAATCAGCAAAAGTTGAGCTGGAAGTAAAGGAGACCTGACCTTAACTTTCAGTTAAGTATCCTTCTTAAGTCTGCTTATTGTCATTAAAAAAACCAAACAGGCCAATTTAAGACCCACACAATCCTGATATTCATTCCTGGTATTTCCTTCTCCGATATAATAACATAGCTTTCTGTGGCTGATGATTATTGTTTTCTACTTCTTTTGTTGTTTTAGTATGCTGGACATTAAATAAACATAAGGAGGCAGTACTCTAATCCTGCCCACATACACAACTCACAAATCCATTTGGCTAATAGAAATGAATCAAAGCACAAGAATTGGTGAAATAACTGCAACGCGATTTACACCATGCAGAAACAAGCAATCCTATTTGTCATTTCAACAAGTCAAGATGTTCTGGACAAGATGTTCAAGATCATCTCTGGATTATCACCTACCCCCACTATTTACCTTGATGGTGTCTCCTTACTCAGGAACTGCAGCTCCACATATTTAAACTGATCTAGAATGTCTTGCTTTAGGGCAGCGCTCACATGAAAGGTTCGGGTGTTTCTTTTCATCTCGTTGTCAAAATTGGCCTCCAGGAACATTAGATTCCGTGTACTGGTGTGGAGATCAAAAGATCCATTGAGGCCATTTTGGCCATGACAGTTTAGACTGGCCTGGGCCTAAAGCATCAGGAAAGCAGAGTCAAAAGATCACACTAAAGTCCTTGGTTGGCCCACAATCCAAAATCAATGCCCCAGATGTCAAAAGAAGAAGGATGAGAAGGGGAGGAGAAAGTATATAAAGATACTACTCTCAAATGATGGGTGCATTTTGTAAATCACCGATCCTGCCAATAGAAGAGAATATTTGTAGCTCAGGGTTGAATTGTGGGATCCTTGGTGCTCACTGAGCTTGGTGGTTTTCTTGCAGATGTCTCATTATCCAACTAGGTAACATCATCAGCGCTATAAAGGAGTGGGGTTTGCAGGGAGGAGGAGGAGAAGGAAGAGGAGGAGGAGGAGGAGGAGGAGGAGGAGGAGGAGGAGGAGGAGGAGGCTTTTCTCATTAGAAATGAATTCATAATAAAAGCAGAGGCATTCTATATATTTTATAATCTCAATTTCCTGCTTAGCTTGAATAGGAATGTAATATTTTTCTGATTTAAAGAAACTACCCAATGTAGAATCATTCATCAGGAGGAGGAGAAGGAGAAGGAGAAGGAGAAGGAGAAGAAGAACTGTGAGGTCCTTGGTGCTTTCTGAGTTTGGTTGTTTTCTTGCAGATGTTTCATTACCAAACTAGGTAACATCATCAGTGCTAGGTCATCAGGTAACTAGCAACAATGAGCACAAGGTCACCAGCTTGCCTTTTTTTTTGACTGCACTGTTCTGCTGGTTCGGTGTTTTGGTTCAGTGCATTGATAGAATCGGGGAAGAAAAATGCAGAAGAATCAACAGAAATGATTACAGATGACAGTGGAGAATATATTTTCCAGTACCTGAATAGTGTGTGGAAAATGTGACCAATTCTGTTGAAGAAATTGAGGATAGAGTTCAAATCCAGAGTCTGGTCCATTAAGCCAAATATTGAACTGTTGGAGTATCTGTTTTTAAAAAGAAGGGAAGCTTAATTGTGGTTATGACACAGATCAGCTATTCCCAAACCCTCTTCTAGAGATATTGGATTCCTAAACCAATAGTTTGGCATTTGTTTTCCTTGATTCTGACATACTTCCAAATCTGGCTTCTGTTTTCTCTTTTGGGATTGATTCAGTTTTAATCCTAAATTGTTAATATGGATATATGTACCTGGAATGAATGGGTGATATCCAGCTGTATCAGATGGCGGGATTGGCCCATGCTAGATTTATTTTGGTATTTTCCCAGGAAGCTTAGTACTTTTTCTTGACTGATTTTCAGTTTCACTTCCAGCTCTTGATTAGCCTGTAGGGTTTGATAGTTTCATGGTTTCAAACTGCTGGGTCAACAAAGAAACACCTAAATTTGGAATCTCAGAGACTATGCGGAACTCAAGTATTCAGGTTAGTGTCATGATAAAGAAAACTGGTGCCGAGATTATATGGGTCTAAGACTGAGCCCTGTCGAGCCCAAGTTCATGGTCTTCTAGTTGGCTTCTTCTATATCAGGGGTGTCGAACTCGATTTCATTGAGGGCTGCATCAGGGTTGCGTTTGACCTCAGGGAGGCGGGGTGGGTGTGGCCAGAGTGGGCGTGGCCTGCTCGATGTCATTCATGTCGGGGGCGCCTGTGGCAGCCTGAGTGCTCTGTCAGTGAAAACGGGCTCCCGAGCTCCGTTTCCAGCTGCAATGGCCTCCTGCAACCCTCTGTCAGCGAAAACGGAGCTCGGGAGGGCCTCAAGCTCCATTTTCACTGACAGAGGGTTGCAGGAGGCCATCGCAGCTGGAAACGGAACTCGGGAGCCCGTTTTCTCTGGCAGAGGCACCGCGGGCCGGTCCCTCATTGTTTCCAGGGTGGCCCCACGGGCCAAATCTAAGCACCCAGCGGGCCGGATCCGGCCCGTGGGCCTTGAGTTTGACACCCCTGTTCTATATTGTTCTAGCTCCTTGACCACATGCTCACTAGTGCTGCTCATTCACTTACCATTTCTGACTATAGAAACAAGGACAGAGAACTTGTAGACCCCTCTTGTAGACCTACAACTTGCAACATCCCTCTCTTTTGGGTCTGCTGGCTGGTGTTATTGGGGATTTGAATTTGGCAACCCCTGCAGGGTCCCAGAGTGAAAGCAATCCAAAACCCAGGGACGACATTGTAAGGAGGGCTATTTGCCTTCTAGAACCTGAATTATTATTATGGGTAAGAAAACACAGTCTGGGGACCTTCATTAGAAGAACTCCAACAGGCACAGTCCATACTTTGGAGGTCATTTGGCTAAGATTCTTCTAGAATATGAACTAGAATCGTGAATAGGAAAACACAAGCTTGGAACCATCTTTAGAAAGACTCCAATAGGCACACAATCCATAATTTGGAAGCCATTTGGCCAAGATTCTTCTAGAACCTGAACTGTTATAGTGGGTAAGAAAACACAAGCTTGGGGCCATCTCTAGAAGGGCTCCAATAGGCACACAGTCCATAGTTTGGAAGCCATTTGGCCAAGATTCTTCTAGAACCTGAACTGTTATAGTGGGTAAGAAAACACAAGCTTGGGGCCATCTCTAGAAGGGCTCCAATAGGCACACAGTCCATAGTTTGGAAGCCATTTGGCCAAGATTCTTCTAGAACGTGAACTATTATAGTTGGTAAGAAAACACAAGCTTGGGGCCATCTTTAGAAGAACTCCAACAGGCACAGAGCTCATAATTTACATTTGGCAGAATTTTTGACTTCAACTTACGTGGGTGAGATTCCGCACCATGATGCACGTTTCTGTATTTTGAGGGAAAATGCCGCTGTTATATGGATGAGTCAATCTTGCGCATATCTAGAGATGGAAGGAAGATAATCCCATAGCTCTTGAGAATTGAAAGAATGACTCTCCCCCACTCTTTCTGTCCATGCTGATCACTTACATATGGGTCTTTAGTTGGATAGCCCAAGGTGAGGGTTAGAATGGAGCCTTCCCGCTCGTCAATCACCAGTCTGGTTTCCAAAGAGTAGTGCTTCTCCTTCTTGTTCACCGTGAATGTTTCCTGGAGAAGAAGACTTTGTGGAATGGGGAGACTTAGCGGATGCCTAGGATGCAAAGGAAGAGAAGCAGGGGTCTCAGTTGAGATAGAGATAGGGGCTAATGAAGGGTCTCCTCAGAAGATGGAGAAGACTTGGAGCAGGACTGCAGCCACCCTTGGCAGGTTGACTTTTAGGAGTTAAAAGTCAAAAAAAGGAAAGATAGCAGAACCACTGTCTGGTCCTGGAAGGTAAGGAAGGAGATGAAAGAGGGAAGTACTTGAGGAAATGTCATCAGCTTCATTTAAGGAAAGATATGTGAAGTTTTCAGTTAAACCAGGACCTTTTGGTCTGAATTAGGCAATAATTCAAGTCCCTGCAGACTTCTTGGCAAGGTTTTTTTCAGAAATGGTAGGCTATTGCTTCCTTCCTAGAGCTGAGAGAAAGTGACTGGCTCAAGGTCACGTAGCTGGCTTTGTGTTTAAGATGGAATTAGAACCCATCTTCTGATGCTTTAACCACTCCACCTAACTGGCTCACTCAGGTAACCTATCCCTGCTGTAAATTCTTTTTTTTAAATTTTTTTTTATTAAATACACATATAACACAAACACATACAAAACAAACAAAACAGTGGGGGCTCAATTTCCCCATATTTACAATAAGCTTGCTTCAGTAATTGGATGCGAGCAGGTGAGAAGGGAACCAAGGTACCTGAACAGGAGAGTTCCACGTTTCTGATAAAGCATTTTTTCTTTCTTCACTTCTTCTAGCTGTGCCTCGAACCGTAGGACAAGAGGTGGGTTCTTGTGGTCTGTCCACACAACGGATGTAGAAATGTTTGATTTTCTAGGCTGAAAACAAGAAGCCATTACTAAGCTATCTAAGGGGAAAAAAATCATTACACAATGAAAAGCGAATGATACTAATTCATTGAACACAAAGCTGAACGTCTAGAGTAGAGGTCTCCAAACTTGGCAACTTTAAGACTTCTGGACTTCAACTCCCAGAATTCCCCAGCCAGCATGTGTCCCTTCGTAGTTCCCATCACTCCTGTTCTTCTTTGCCAAAACGAGAGAGATCATCTTACCACTTCCAAATGCCAATAAGATGCCGTCAGATTAAATTCCTTCTTTGCAGATGTCAGTCTAAAACGAAGAAATTTGGTATGTTCATTGTTTTCCAGGAGAGCTTCATACTTTATCAGTTGGCTCCACGATGACATTATTTCATTCTGGCTGTGCAGGAACCCTTTCATAAAACGATTGATTGTGGATGCCTAATAAATTAAAAGGATGTATTCTCAATTCTGTCATTTTTGGAAATGAAGAGAATTCTAGAAGCGATGCTTTGCTTTGTAACACATTGTCTCCCTAGTATTTAATCCCGACACATCAGTTAAGAATAACTTCATGCGGTTGGGCTTGTTAACTAGTAACTTAATTTGCCCATTTTCTCAGTTCGGTAATAGAGTGTAACCTTTGTTTAATGGCTCCTCATTTACTGGACTCTGAATATAACAGGCTAAATTTCTGCCTGGTTGCCCTCCAGAAATAACAGACAAGTCCATTTAATCTGAAGTAGTCCACAACTTGAATGTGTGAAATTATCTTGAGACTGACAGAAGAGAGAAGAGAAGGAGTTATCGTTAGTAGATTGGAGAGGTTGTTCCTGGCTTTTTGGAGGAATGGATTCATACCCCTTAATGCCAGCCCTTTTAAAGACTAGATTTAATCCCTTCAAGGAGACCCCACCTTCATGAACTGTCTGCTACAAAAGGGCTAGAAGATCCCCAACTCAGTTCTCAAGGTTTGTTACTCTATCCTTCCTTCTTGGTACTAAAACTAACTAAAGGAAGTCCATATGAACCTGGCTTCTAGGAGGAGAAATGGCGACTGCAGCAGAATGAAGACACAGCGAGTAGACAGGCTCTTCCAAATTCCTCTCTGGACCAGGAGAGGACTTGAGATCACCCCCAAATACTCCAGACAGCTGTTCCTTCCAAGGAGACTACAATATAGCAGTCTTCAGTAGGTTTAGAGCTCTGGGAGAGGAAGGACTAACCATCTTGCTCAAACTGCGACTGGCATCTTTGAAACGACACTAAGTTCAAATACTTCCTTTCTAATCATTTATGGAAATGGCTCGTTAACCGCTCTGCAATTAAAGCATTTCACCCAATATTTTTATATTCAGAATATTGTCACAGTGGCTACTCGGCAACGCTCCAGTCTACAATTGCAACAGAAAGAGAGGAAATCAACCAAGGCAGCCAAGAGGAAGGAACTAACTCTCAGATAGGTGGTTGTCGATGTGCGGATCTCAATTCTGCCTTCCTTCTCAGCATCGTTGTCTTTACAATACAGCTCCAGGATTAAACCCTTGAGAACAAAAGCTTTACTGACAGTTAACTCAACAGTGGTGAAGAAAGCCGAATGTTGGAACTGGTGGAATTTGTGAGTGGCATACAGATACAGCCAGGGTGTGTCCATGTTGAATGTACCTGTAAAGAAGAGAAAACTTTGTTTCTGAAAGCTGCCCTTCAGATTTATTTATTTTCCAATAACTCCAATTGGTTCTTTATATGTGTCATTTAACTCTTCCCATGCAAAGGGAACCACTTAATGCACAATCTTTCATATTCCTGTGAAAATAAGGAGTTTGAAGGGTCTTTTTAAAATAAATGTGCATTAACTCTTTTGGATTTTTTTAGTCTGTCTGTCTGTCTGTCTGTCTGTCTGTCTGTCTATATATCTATGTAGCTATATATTATATATCATGTATGTCTCTGTATATATCACATATTTTGCAATAACCAAGTATCATTAACCATTCCCTTGACTTTTTCTTTTCTTTTTCTGTAAATTTCAGAGTACAGGTTTCTAGGTGTATGTCAAATGTCCTTCCCTGCTGAGCAGATTTGTAGGAGTTATTTATCACAGAAACCTTAGACAAAAACACTCTGATCACTGACAAATAGCTATGATCCATTGGACATGTTATAGTCTGACCATCCATCCCCCCCCCTCCCTCCCCCCCTCCTCTCTCTCTCTCTCTCTCCCCCTCCCTCCCTCCCTCCCTTCTTCCAGCTATTTATTTTATTCAATTTCTATAGCCGCCCATCTCAAATACGTGTTTTCTTGGTTTGATTCTCGAATGTATGTTTGTAAAGCAAAACTACGTAAATATAAACAATTAAGTTGTTTTTTTCTTGATCAACCTCTGAGGCTGGTCCTTTATTATCCCCCCCCCCCAGTAAAATATCATCACCATTGGGGTGAGACTTTCAGGCCATGCATGTGACGGAATCTTACCTTCCCACTTCTTCAGCAAACGGCCAGAAACATTTTTCCACTGCAGATCGGCTATAAAAAGGATGCGGTTGTTATAATGCACCTTGAAACTGGTGCTGCTTTCTAGAGAAGGGTGGAAAGAACTGGAATGCTGCAGCCGAGTCCTGTAATCCAGATTCTTTTCAGGCACTTGGATCACAAACTAGAAGGAAAAATGGGTTGTGCCCATGTTATAGGAAAAGAAAGTCTTGGATGCAAGGCAACAGTGGTTACAGGTAGCCCTTGACATATGACCAAAATCAGATCAAGGAGACCCCCACCTTCATGAACTGCCTGCTACAAAAGGGCTAGAAGATCCCCAACTCAGTTCTCAAGGTTTGTTACTCTATCCTTCCTTCTTGGTACTAAAACTAACTAAAGGAAGTCCATATGAACCTGGCTTCTAGGAGGAGAAATGGCGACTGCAGCAGAATGAAGACACAGCGAGTAGACAGACTCTTCCAAATTCCTCTCTGGATCAGGAGAGGACTTGAGATCACCCCGAAATGCTCCAGACAGCTGTTCCTTCCAAGGAGACTACAATATAGCAGTCTTCAATAGGTTTAGAGCTCTGGGAGAGGAAGGACTAACCATTTTGCTCAAACTGCGACTGGCATCTGTGAAACGACACTAAGTTCAAATACTTCCTTTCTAATCAGCAGAAGTAGAATTTCCATTGCTAAGTAAGGTGAGTCACGCCTGGTTTTACAACCATCTTTGCCACGGTTATGTAGCGGAGCATTTCAGCTGTTAAATGAATCACGTGGTCGTTAAGTGAATTCAGCTCCCCCCCCATGGACTTTGAGCATGAACAAGAGTATCAGTATCTGTACCCCTATCGCTTGGAAAGCAGTTGGGGTAGCAGCAAGAGTTGCAATAAACGTATGGCATTAATGCCTGCAATTCTTAATAAACGAACAATGAAGCAATACTATAGTCTTGACAAATGCAGTAGAGAGGATTTGGAGGATTTAAAATGAGACAACGTGAAGACCTGCTTTGAAGGGAATTTGCTTCTTGGAGGACAGTTGGGAAGGTCGCAAACGGTGAACACACGACCCAGGATCCTGCAACCGTCATTGCAGAAAGCTCAAGACAGTTTCCAAGAGAGTCTTTGGTAGAACTGTCAAGGCTGGATTGATACAGCAGCTGGCCCAAAGCCTTCTCTATGGGGTCTCCTCTCATTTTATCATCACCATGACTTTGCAAAGTAGGTTGGTGGCTGACACTTAAGTGGAGATCCCACTCTAACTCGCCTACTCGCCTTCCAACACCAGACAAACCCATCCAAAAACGTGACACGTTCAGTCCTGCTATGCCTACCTCCATGAAGTAGCTCCTCAGAGTGGCCTGTGAATGATTTTTGAACATCTGGCTGATGATCACCTTCCTCATATTGTTGATTTCATCCCAGTGCTTCCCATAGTTAGCCTCCAAGCGGGAGTGCAGCTGGGTTGCAGTGTCTTCATGGTGCAAATGGACCTGGAGAAAGGTTACAGGTTGAGCATTTAACATCTTCCCTCGTAACAACTTCTCTTCCAAGAAGAATCTTGGAGAAAATCCTGGATTATGGAATTTGTTCCAGGTCCTAGTCACCCGTTGTAGAGAATAACAAAGATGACCTAGATGGAGATATGCAAGATCTCCATGCTACCAAAGCAATGAAGAATGAAGCAAATCTTAAGTCCACAAAATATGCAGAAGAAGCTCAGGCAGACACCCCCTTAACTCACGTGTATAAGAAGGGGAGGAGTATAGCACAGTCAGACTTGCAAGGCCATTCCATTGCTTCATCCCACCATTGTCTGTCTTAACGTCCAACTTTCATCCAATCCCCTCGCAGAATAGAGCTGGAAGGGACCTTGGAGGTCTTCTAGTCCAACCCCAGGCTCAAACAGGAGACCCTATACCATTTCATACATCCCTTACTGTGTTTTGCATCTTTTTGGAAGGAATGCATCTCTTTACCTTGTGATTGTAAGTTAGTCTCTGAGTGCAGTGAAATCTGTGCTCTAGATCCAATCTGTAAACATCTGGCCAGCTGTTCTCCTGCTTTAACTTCTGAGCCATGTTGCATTCATGCTGCAGCTTCTTGGCATCTCCTTCTCCGGTGAACCATGCATGTAGGAATAGACAAATATTTACATTACAAACTGGAATGATATTTTTTGACAGCCTTCTCTCTTTCCTGATCTGGTGTTTTCCCGAGATTTAGATCAGTTCCCAACATCACTAATAATCATGAAACCTGATCCCATAGATCTCCAAGTTTCATGCTATTGACTAATATTCTACTCAGGTTTGGAATTGAGTAGCCTGATAAAATTTTCCATAAATCCTTTTAAGCATTTATATAGATTTTCAATTTTTCTTAAGAAAATGCATTAACTGGAACAATCACCCGACGTGACTCGGTTTCACGACCATTTAATGCTGTTGTTAATGAATCACTGCAGTTGTGAATCAAATTACAGGATCATTAAGTGAACTACATGGTCATTAATCAAATCTATTCTCCAGAATGTGCGTTTTTTTAAAAAAAATACCACCCATAGAGAAGGGAATTTATATATATATATATAAAACACCAGTACAGTACCAAACAATCCATATTTAATTCTCAGGATGTTGGACCAGACTTGTCCTCGTTTTTGCAGAAGAAAAATGATGTGAGATCCAAAAACACCGGGAATGTGAGTTTCTCCTTGCAGGGAATAGTGCCTTAGCTCATGATCTGCCTTTTTTTCGAAACACACTAAGAAACAAACACAAGGCAATCAAAATCAAAAATGCATTAAGCAGGAACAGGAATACAGGTAGTTCTCGACTTACAACCATTCGTTTGGTCAAATTCGGACACTTGGCAACTGGCATGTACTTAGGATTGTTGCAGTGTCCCGGGGTCATGTGATCCCCTTTTGCAACCTTCTGACAAGCAAAGACAATGGGGAAACAGATTCACTTAACAACTGTCTTAGTTACTAACTTAACACCTGCAGCCATGCACTTAAGAACTGTGGCAAGAAAAGGTTGTAAAATGGAGCTAAACTCACTTAACAACTGTCTTGCTTAACAATAGAAGTTGTGGGCTCAATGGTGGTCGTAAGTCGAGGACTACCCATATAAACAATCACGCAGGCGGTGCTGAAGGGGGGATGGAAAGGGGCAATTTATTTTTTTGCAAAAAGAGCATAACTATACCCACAACTTCAGAGCCCTTTAGGAGTTTCTTTTTATCCATTAGGAAATCGTGTGTGTGTGTGTGTGTGCGTGCGTGTGTGTGTGCGTGTGTGCGTGCGTGCGTGTTTGGGGGAGAGGGGTTAATTTGTGAAAATGGCTTTCAGCATTCCTACATTATATTGGCTTTGTTTCTGCTCCTTTGTGCATTTTTATGAAAATTTAGCATTCACAGGCCATGATTTCTGATCAAAATTCCAGACTCGCTTGCGGTCGTAAGTTGTAGATTACCTGAATAATACATTTCCAGATTAGGTATTGCTTTTTTTTTGTTTCTTTTTAATTCACATAGCTTTTGCAGCAGATTTATTTAGGCAAGGAGGAAGGCTTTAGGTCTGTCTCCAGTTTTACCCAGGTTGTCTCTGAAGCTATGGTGTCCTTACCTGCAAAGGACACAGCATCCTTCAGCAGGTTAATCAAGGATACTGAAAATCCCACCTTCTGGCTGGCCAATCTCGTGAGGTTTCCTGTAAGGACAACAGGACTTCCATGTCTTAGCAATTTGGCTTCCAGACGGATTGCATATCTCTGCTCTCCAGCCACGGATTGCAAATTGGTCCTGCCCTGCAGAAATTAGATGTATCTCATTGATTTTGGTGGATTAAAATATCTGGTCAGAGACCCACAAAAGGCATTTTCTCAATTGAAGATATACTGGCTGGGTCTTTGGTTCCAGACCAGGTGAGACACCTACCTTGATGTAATAAATGGTGTTATCATTGACTATCAGTTCCAAATGCCCGACACGAGAGTATTTTGAGATTTCAATTTTGCCTGGTAAAGGCAGAAAAAAAGAATAAATTAATTCCCACTTCTGTTTTCCCACGGATAAATAGCCTAATGCAAATGGAAGGCAACTTTAAGACAGGTGGACTTCAACTCCCAGAATTTGTCAGCCAGTCTAAGCTTCAGCTCACAAGATCTTTTCACAAAAGATCTCTTTCCTAACTCCTTATTTTTCCTCCAGTTGCCTAAGATAGAGATCAAAATTTGTTATTTTTTAAATAAATAATTGTGAATTGCCCATTCTTTTGTCAATCTTCCAAAGGTTCTTCCAGAAGTTCTTCAGCTGACTTCTCTCTTTTTCGGTTTGCCGTTCTAGGAGACTTGGGGTCTAAAATGTCTTCTTTGCCATGGAACTCTGAGCAGCTTTGATCAGATAATTCAAGAGTTTTAAAATCTCATGTTTTCAAATTTTGCAGGAGATGATGATTAAATGATGATGATGATTAGGGGAAGGAGAAAGGGAAGGGGAAAGAGGAGGAGAAGGAGGAGGAGGAGGAGAAAGAAGAAGAAGAAGAGGAGGAGGAGGAAAAGGAGGAGGAGGAGGAGGAGGAGGAGGAGGAGGAGGAGGAGGAGAAGAAGAAGAAGAAGA